>JBBPQU010000018.1:0-65806 GCA_038092655.1 Boletus sensibilis | reverse complement strand
CTGACATCCTAGTAATCACTTTCAACTGTCTGACCCGTCACCTGCGCCACATCATGGCGACTTAAACCCTCCTCCACGACTCACGCATCCATCATATTCGCTCTTACCTGCGGGGAGTGAGCCTTCGGACGACACTACCACCGACTGCGGGAATCTGGGCTTCCCCCAACCCTCTGAGATATACAACCCGTGGGGTTCATTTCACCCTTCATCTAATCTACTCCCAAATTCCATCTATAGTGTCTCTCCGCCTACTCTTCACCATTCCACCTTGGATCCGACACTGTATCCTAACTTTCCTTGTCGTCAATCTCCCTGGTTCACCGGGAACATTCAGGTTGACTCTGCAGATGAATTTCTCCTGGCTCCCAGTAACTATCATCCTCCCGCCTTCCCACCTCAAAATGCTAGCTCCTCTGCTGATCCTCATCTGGATTACACTTCGGAGCCCTATAGCGGGACGTTGGATGCCTCGTACCCTTGTCTATGGACGGGGGGTGGCGTTATCTGTAACGTCATGGTGCAGGCCACCAGATCCCAGATGAATCGTCACTTGCACGCATATCACGGGTTCGGCGGCTCTGATACTCGACAGACGAGGTGCTACTGGGCCGGATGTAACGAAACGATGCAGCAGGGAAGCATTGCAAGGCACATGGTTACGTGTCACTTACAGGCCAAAGTGACTTGTCCTATGTGCTCCAAGAAGCTGTCTCGTCAGGACGTCATCTCCAAGCACCAACGTGTTTGCCCCGCAGCAAGTGCTTGGCCCTGAGCGCGGATGCACCGATGTATTCTTTTGATTTCTCGGTGACCTTGCCATATCATCGATGACCCTCGGCTGGGACTCTTGGGTCGCGATTTATATTCAACGGATCCACTGCTTTTTGCTTGTCTGCGACAGTATTTCTTCTACGTATACTTTCACGTTACATGTTGGCGCTGTGAGGAAGGCACGCTATTTTATCTCCATCTACCTCTGCTACACCCTAGTGACTAATACGTTACGTTCCTTCATGTACGCGACCGTGCAATCCGAACGCGTCCATCATGATCCACAAATTTTACACCGTGTGAGATGAAACGACCAACTTTACTGGTGCGCATGTTGCGTGCTACTGGCAGTTTCCCCCTCACAGACCAAAGAGGAAGACATCGCTCCCTTCCACCGCACTTTTACGTGCAGGCGGCGTGAGATACGAAAAACGATGCTGGCAGTACAAATCAGGCTTCTTCCGACGAGGACGGTTCACAAGTGCAGGTCAGACCCTTTGACGGCACGTTATATGGTCATTGATCATGCACAACGCACATGTTTCACGCATTTAGATAGGATATAGCCACTAAAAATCCCAGTTGATCGACTGCATCCGCGAAGGTAGTAATTTCTCAACCCGGGCTTTGCCGTACCGATTTGCTTAGCGGTGCATGGGTGGTCGTAGTGGCGGTACGCCCAACATCCGAATGCCAGGGCACTAACCAGCCGAAGGCACTCACATCAGTCTTTACTTTTTGGTCAACTTCCCGAGGTCCAGCCTCCACGTATTGAGGTCAGTTTCCGGCGCCTTCGTTATTCAGCGCCTGTCTCGTTTGCATTACTGTACGTGTTCGGATATCTCTCGGGTGATCGATCACTGTTCACAGGGTCATCGAGTCCACTTGTGTGGTTCGATATCCTACGTTCCCTCCACCGATCTGAGAACGCGTGGAATTTTGCGCCATCCGAGTCCACCAGAGTCTAGGTGGGGAAAACCACAGCAAAAACCACCGAGCTGAGTGGTTTCGGCATTCAATTGTGTGCGAGAAGCACGCTGCGGGATTGATGTCCAAGCTTGACTCGGAGCGGACGGCTGACCGAGGATTGTTCTGCACAAGGGTATGTTTTGGCTATGTGTTTCGAGTTAGTCACGCACATTTCAAATTTTGAGGCGCGTTCGTGCAGCATGGCTCAGAGCGATGCTTCCTTAACGTGTCGCGTTTGAGCAGGTCAGGATGAGATGCGCATCGCTTGACACGTTGTACCACTCCCGGTGACCGTATCATCCATTTCCTCCATAAGAATCAAACACGTTGTCACCGCCTACTCGCAGTAAGCACATAGACGCATTCCTACTATACAGCTCAACCCATTGTTTCTTTCAGGAATGAACGCTTTCGGGATTATTAGTGTTCGCTGTCATATGTTCATTACCGACCACGCTGCGGGCCCTGTTGCCGTTGTCTAGGACACGATTCTTCGGCGGTGCAGGCTATTTGTGAAATATCGGGCTGCAGCAAATATCGTACTTTGCTGTATCACAGTTATCTCCCACATCGGTGTGTTTAGAAGTGCAGGCAACGTTCACATGCCGAGCCGACGCGGATTCTGGAAGAAATGGCCCAAATCACACCAACTCAGAGGCGCTTTATAAGCTGGACTTCAAACATCGCTGGTATGCACACAAGGGCCGCATCACCGGCTCTGCTTCACGAACCTGTAAATGTCTTCGTTCACAAACAAGTAAGATCTCCATCTCTTAATTAACGAACCGATGTTAAACTACTCACGAGCAGTGGTGCTTCTGGGACGCTATTCCGGCGGGGAGATGATCGAGAGAGGTTCAGTTATTACACTTCGACGTCGTGGCAACAAAATGTACCAGTCATTGGCAATTCGTCGTGCAGCGAATTGTACTGGACAGGTGGACCCCTCCGAGAAAGGTATGTATGGCGGATCTCCAACTCGAAGAGCGAGGACTGATCACGGTAACGCCATCGCAGCTATGCGCCTGCTGGTCTTGCGTCCAACACGAGTTCGTGGTCAAGCACCGCTTTTCCTGATCCTTCCTTCTCTGTGTGCGGAGGGGGTGTATGGGCAGGCGATCAGTACCCTCACGAAGCTCGCCTTGGATCAGGGATGAACCTTATGGGAATGGAGGTAGCAACCCCCATGTTAGAGCAAGCCTTTCCAGCTGCGCCGAGAGTGTTACCCGAATTCCAGCCTTGTCCACTTCCTTCTCCGAACTGGACACAACTTCCTGATCCTCCTTGGCAGCCCACTTCCTCCCGGATCCACCCTATGCATACTGCTAGGCAACACAGCGACCATAGCAGTTCCATTGGTTCTCTTGGAATGAGACCCGAGGTTCCCCCCTTTCAGGCCAGCTCTTCGGTTATCCCTGGATGCTCGGAGCACAGAATTATGCCGACCGGTCGTCTTCCCTCCATCGCCACCTCAAATTCTGTGCAGGCTTCGACACTCAGCGATCCTGTACCGGTTGCACGTACGTTCCTCTTTGCCGTCGTCAACGCCTTTTTTTTCGAGATAAGAACTTACGTGTTCTACAGCATCCACATCCCGATCGCGTGGCGAACGGTGGGATCCCTCAAACGCGAGTACGTTCCGATGTCTGTGGACAACCCGTGGGACGCGGTGCACAGCGCTTATCGGAGGCAATAGAAGGAGCGTCACGAATCACCTTCGGGGCGAGCACAATTTCGCGTGCGACGGCCAGATGATCGACTGTGCGTGGTGGGAGTGTACGGCGTACATGCAGCGCAGGAACATTCCGCGACACATCGTCGCATGTCACTTTGCGATCAAGGTGACGTGCCCGCAGTGCGGGTTGGCTCTGAGCAGAGCGGATGCGAACAAAAAACATCGACTGGCGTGTACGGGCGTCAGAACGTCAGTGGTGGTGGAGGCAGCTGAGGAAGACGAGGGCGGCTATTTCTAGCGGAGTTGGTGCGCTCAGGTCGAGCCATGTAGACGCCGGTTGTTCTAGCCATCGGACATTCCCCCCCCGCTGTCTCGAGGCGGGCCCTTTCAATTTGTTACTTTTGTCGGATTTTCTTGAAAGAATTACCGTCACTTGGACTCATCTAAAATTTTATTACCACTCACTTGAACCAGAACACATGCCTTCTGTACCGCTTATGTAAGCTGCTTGTGCAACACAAATGTTGCAGAACGCCACATTCCCAACATTCTACAAACTTGGAAAAAAATAGGTGAATGGGTATTCGTGTACTCGAATGAAGGATAAAAAATGAATTGGAGTTTATAGGACGTTGTGGTTGTAACTGGACAAAATATCTCATAATGAGAGGGGTAATGGCCATTGGACCCCCGGGCTGAAAGATTATGCCTATGAACCAAAGCACTTGATATATGAAACCTGGTTCTTCATGCCAAGCACATACCAAAGGAAAGGAAAGGGAAAATTACCGGGTGAGGCTGTCACTTGGAAGTGGGATCCGATCTGATAAAAATTTGCATTTACATGTGCAAAAGGGGGGAGGGGTTGAAAACCGGCAACTTTCTACGTTCTTGACCATGCCAATGAAAATCTAGAAAAACGAGTACTAGTTAGAGCTACCCGGTCTGAATTCATAGTTTAGAGCCGAGAAGCGTAGCCATCCCCGTCGAAGTGTTAGAAAACATACACTGATTTTTTCGCACATCCCGCGGCTGGGTCAATGCATCATGGTACAGCAAACTATAATAATGCGCGTCAAAAATTCCGATTGCCAAAAAAACACTGTTCATGGAGTTTGTGAGTCTGATAATAGTTTACATAGTGCCAATACACAACAGCGCAACCCATGTGCGGCGCCAGCCAAGAAACAAGGACAATAAATACAATACATGACCAATGGTCATACAACAACCACGCACAAACGATACACTGAAAACGCGAAAGCAAGGAATAAATTATAAGCGGGGGATGTCGCACGCCATCACGTTCTTCATAATAAAGAGAAAGTGGGAAAAGGATGGAGTGTCCTACTTGCCCTGGAAACTCTGCATGATCGTCCGTAATCCAAAGCGGTGACTCGGGGGTGGTGATCTAGAAGCGCGGCCCTTTACAGGGGAAGGATGCCAGTTGTCAAAGGTGGAGAAGCCCATTCTACTGAGTTTCTGAAAGCTACGCGATGGGTCTCGCTCGCGGCCACGCCGCGCAGACGTGGAATCATAGCTTGGGGCCGTCGATACGCGGGACAAGGGAACGCCTACGTGGAGACCAGACGCAAGGTCTGGATCAACATCAGGTGAGGGTGAACGCGGGGAGTTCTGTGTCGACTCTCCGGGTGGACTAGAACCGAAGCCTGGTGAATCATCGGAAGAGGCTGGCCATGTGGTTTGACGCAAATGTCCAGATTGTTGTTCTTGCGATATTTTTCCACTTGAGGAAGCTGAGGAGCCTGTTTAGTTACTGGCAGTGACTCAAGTCGCCGCACTTACCACTGTGGCCAGTGTGTGGTGAAGGATAGACATGGGAGGGTTTAGTTGCGGACAGAAGAGACACCCCACCGTTGAAATGTCCAACGTCCGCGTCTTGCTCGGGAGTTTGCGCAGTAGTTTTCTCCTTCAGAAGCCTCTCGATAGCTAGACTCTCTCCATAGGCAGCAAGCTTTGCACTGAGAGGGGTTCTGCCCGTCTCCGAATCTCTCTTCACGTGCTGTTCTAGATATTGCTCCATATTCAGGATGGACTGTTGCGTGCGCTGAACCAGCTCCTCTGCTTGTGCATGTGAGGATATCGTCGAGATATCGATGTCAGGTGGGAAGTGCAGCCTACGAGGACGCTGGTGTATCTCGCGTGTATCTTCGGCATCAGCCTCATATTCCCCAAGCGCGGGCCGAATGCGTGGGCTTCCGGGGAGATGCGGAGTGCTAGGAGTAGCGATGCTCCATGCAGCGTCACTCGAACTCGACTGAGGATATGTGGAGGCGGTGGCAGTAGTACTGGTACTGCTCACAGAGTCCCCGCGTAACCTACTCTCAGCCAGGGCATCTTCGGTGGGCGGGGGAACACTGATGCTGAAAGGGAGTTGAGAGTTGGCTGACGAATGATCTTGGGTGGGATGCAACTCAGGGTTGCTCAAGGGAATGCCGTATTCTTCTTCAGGATCGTCGTCATGGTCGAGTATGATGTTCACCAAGACAGGTGGAATAGCATGTGATACAATCGGGGACTCCTCGATAGTGTCTGGTATCCTGTCGTACTCGTCTTCATGCTGGCCGCCTGAAGCAATGCCAAGGGAACGCATCCTATTTTCCAATTGCGCGCGAGAGCCAGGACTTCGCGCACGTCCTGGGAGGTGGGTGGATTCTGAGGCAGACCTCTCGAAGCGGATGTTCCGAGGGAGGGAACCAGGTTGCGACATTGATCCGTGGCCAGAGTGTGAGCGATTATGCATCCGTAGAATACCGGATTTGACTGGTGTACCAAAAATAGAGGGAGAGCCATCTGCGCTTCCTGAATCGTCATCGGGGGCAGAGATTATACTCGCGGCCGAGACGGAGTGATTACGTGACCGCTCAGCGGTCAACACACTTTGAAGGTCTGCGGGATGAAGCGGATATGCTCGGACATTGATCAACGAAGCACTACTTTCCAGTTTGTGGCGTTGATATTGAAGATGAGAGGTGTCACGGGGTGAAGAAGACATTGGGATTGGGATGTTGCGGGGGGAAACAGGTGGCGTGTTGGATGGGTGCGCACGAGAGCTTGGAATAGGGACTGGGCGTGAAGGTGATGACGACGGAACAGGGGACTCTGAAAGGGAGGCAACACTGGAGCTCGAACCGTCGGCATATGGTTTCTTGAAAAGACTGAGGAGGGAGAGCTTGGAGTGTAGTTTACGAGAATCGGCGCCTGTACCGGCTGATCTGGGCCGAACGGAGCGGGCGGGGATGGCTGGTTTGATGGCTGACTCATCTAGAGCTTGTGGCAGGGAAGGACGCCGCGCAGATGGGAGTGGGATCGTCTGGGTGGCGGGAGAGGTTGAGTTGTCTCCCAAGCGAGAATCTTGAGGGAGCGATTCGTGGTCGGAGCGGATTGAAGATGCGAGGGGTGGCTTGGCTTCTGGGTCAGATGTGCCACCGGTGGTGGAAAGAGTATGGTCCACAGAGCGTTTGAAGTGTAAGCGCTTTCGCAAGGAGGCCTCTAAATGCTCTACGGAACAAGATGCACCACGCTGCTGGGAAAGAGAGTTGGAGTGAGTGGTAGCAGATACGTGGTCCCCCACTTTGACGGAAGTGGAAGCTTGGGCAAGCACGTCTGCGCACTCGATCCAGCCATTTTGGCGAGCGATAAGCTCTGGGGTGATTCCGTGTTTGTCGGCACGATCTGGAAATGCACCGCGGGAGAGGAGGGTGCGGACGACTGTGAGATGACCGTTGGCGGCTGCGAAATGGAGCGGGGTGGAGCCTGATGTGCCGACTATGGGTGCGGCTGTGTCACGGCTGCGGTCAGAGTAGCGGCGGGGGAGTCTGGGGGAGGGTGAGCGATAAGAAGGGAGGGTGCGGGGAGAGAGCGAACCTTGGAGCGTTTACGTCTGCGCCGGAGTCGATCAGAAAGTTGACGACGAGAACGTTTCCGCCTGCAGAAGCGGCATGGAGGGGGAGAACGCCGTCGAGGACCGAGTTGACGGGCTGGCCATGGGAAAGGGCGTACTGGACGAGACCGATGTCGCCCGATGCAGAGGCCGAGTGGAGGCCGAGATGGGGGACTGTGAGGGGGGTCAGCGGGGGGGTCTTTGAAGAATAGAGGAGTACGGACAGTCAGTAGAGACGTTGTACTTGACCTGCAGACGGTGACTGCGAGTCGGCTTGGCCGTCATTCGCTTCCTCCTCCTCGTCGCACAAAACAAAGGCAATTTAAAACAATATGATTAGTAATCACTCCTTATTACATTCACCCGCCCCTGTCTGTCGAAAATGACCTGACCCGTCCAAGCCCCGCAGGTGTCACCCCTGCGCTCCCCACACCTCGCCCATATGAATACGGCGTGCCACCGCTGTACACACTGCTTGGCGGCAGTGCCACACCAGCCGCAGAATATCCCCCGCTCGACGGCACTCGGTATCGCCGAGGTGGCGTTGACAGCGTGTCCGCGTCACTTGACGATTCATCAGACTCTTGCCCAGATCTCCCCGATGGCGGCGGGATAACAACCGGCGTCTCCATCTCACCCCGAACACTCCCCCCGTACCCCTGCGAAGGCAGTCGACTGTGGTACGACTCCATCGTCGACGGCGGAAGCGGAACACCAGCCCCCGTGTAACTCGTCTCCGTGCCCCCCATCGGCGTCGGAGGGCCAGCCGGCACGAACCCCGGTGGGAGTCCACCATCAGGCAAATTCATCTCTATCGTGCTATCCGTCGTATCCGCCTCCGCCGTCTGGTGAGGAAGTGGAATTGGCCGGTCCGCGTCTGCTGGACTTAGCAGATATGATCGCGTACCCGACGCCGTCGCTGCAGAGTTGTTGGACGCTGGTCGCGACTATCCACATCACCCCACACGTCAGCCCCAGCACCGCGTTCACGTTCGACTCACTTACCGGGGGTTGAATAGTAATATTCACTGTCCCAAACGACGACGTGCTTCCAGGCCGCGAATATCCTTTCTGATCAACAGAAAGCGACTGCGAACCTGATCGAGCCTTCAAACTCGCCATCTCGGCAGCTGTCAATGGCGCAGGCATAGACACGTGAACGAAGCCAGCCTACAACGTGTGGTTCTCAGCATGTTTTCATCTTGCATCACAATAAATCTCTATACCTCGTCTACGCGGTCCTCTCCCGCTTGCTTCATGCTTCGACTCGAGGGCGGACTGGCCTCTTGCAAGCTTGCTACCTCGGGAATCACACTAAGCCCGCTCGAACGATGTCCACGGTTGGAAACGTGTTCCGGCGCATTCAGAAGGTCCAGCTCAGATGTTCGTGTAGAAGAACCCACGCTCTCCCCTGAGGACCTTCGTCGTACCCTGCGATGTTGTCGCTCACCCGAAAGATCATACAGGGGATTCCCAGGAGAGCGTGGCTCCGGAACCATCAAAACGGGAACATCGCCAGGGACAGGCACGGGGGTGATGTGAGGTGAAGGTGAACCCGCCCTCGACGAAGATGAACGGTCAACAGGTGTTGGAGGTGGTCGTACCAGTTCATGTGGAGGTGGCAGTCGAATTATCATGGAAGCATCCACCTCAGGAATAAAACCGTCGGGTGGGATTTCTGCATGTCGTTGGGCTGGGGAATACATCGTCGTTCGTGCCGACGCTGTTCGCGTACCGCCAGTTCGAGAGTACCGCGGCACCTCTCGTTCACTCGAGGACGACGAGGAAGAAGGTGCAGTGTCACCAGTTGGAGGGAACCGCATCGTTGTCGCAGTGTACGGTGGGTCGTTCTCGGGAGGGAGGTCTGGTTCTCCTCGCGAACTCCGTGCCTCGGATTCAGATGGAGGCGAGAAGTACCTATCCATCATCTTGTCAGCTGTTGAGCGTCCATTGATGTACCCTTGGTTGCGACCCCGCAAATAACCAATGTCTTTCCCCATTTCGAGCCCCTCCTGGAGCCCCCGCTTCCTGCCCTCTTCCCTAGCTATGTCAATCATCTTTTCCTCGTTCATCTTCCTCAACTTCCTTCGCAACTGGGTGGCGTCTTCTTCGGCTTCTCTCCTGCGCCCCTCGATATCTTTGAGGATGTTCTGCGCCTTGAATATCTCTTTCTGCGCCTCCTCCAAGGCACTCTTATAGAGCTTCAACTCCTCCCTCAGCCTGGCAGCGTCCGCCTGAGCAGAAATTCGCGCTTCGTTGGCGTCCTTGAACCGTATCACAGCCTCCTTGATTTTGCGCTCCGCCGCATCGGCACGGTCCTGCTCGAAAGCAAGCTGTGATGTGCTGAAAGTGAGCTGTTGCTCAAGGTCGCGCGTAGTCTCCTGTTCCTCTGCT
Organism: Boletus sensibilis; assembly: GCA_038092655.1. Classification (NCBI taxonomy): domain Eukaryota; kingdom Fungi; phylum Basidiomycota; class Agaricomycetes; order Boletales; family Boletaceae; genus Boletus; species Boletus sensibilis. Next base: position 56,090 of record JBBPQU010000018.1, on the reverse strand, counting down.
AGCATTCGCAGGAGCTCTTTTGCAGTTGGGGCATGCCGGGGCTGTTCCTGAGATGATCGGGATGATGGGGTTCTGGATGATGACGAACGCTTGCTGGAGCGCTTGCTGGAGGGCGGGGGAGAAGGCGGTAATGTCTTTTCATAGTTGCTGTAGTCATAATCGGGAGAGGCTCTGTGGAGCGGAGGAGGGCTTGAAGTCTTTGGATCGTTCATGGTGCGTGATGTCGCCAAGTGAGTGGGACCACAGGAATGTTTGGCGTGATGGCGAATCCCAGGTAAGTATCAACCACGGCAACAGGAATAGGATGTACGAGATGGGAAGGAAATGCAGCTAAGCCCGCAAGGTGAGTAGTGATCCAAGACGAGAGTCTTACTTGTTAGCTAGACGGCCCTGAAAGTCTAGTCATGAAGGTGTAAGTATGTTTGTCTAGCAGGCATGCGCAAATATTTTGTTATGCGATCGGATACGAACAATAGGGAAACAAGGAGGACCCCAAAACATGCAGCGTGTGTTGCCCAATTTGGATGAACCAGAACAGAGTTTACGGGGTCTCGGACATGTTTCCTGCTCACTCACGTCCATCAGAGTATGTGAAACAATCTGCTTGGGTTTCTCGTCGAGCTACGCGATGCAATGAACAATCTCATGAGATTCTCATTTGGATCCCAGACGTCGGACCCCGGCAGTTATTTTAGTCCTATCTCACCATACTCGAAGCATATGGTATGTACGACCGACGCGAACTCAGCGAGTTCAACACCCGCTTTCCCCCTCTCTTTTTCTTGTCTGTCGACGGTCCACCTTCCGTATTTCGTTCTCCCGCATAGCTGATCACGAGTTGAAAAAGCACACATTGTGTTGCTAGCATATTTCTGGGGAGCTGATCCGACGTCTCTTTGTCTTGATCGCTCCTGATCCACGTTTCAACGTCAACCATGGGCCACAATGTGATCCTCCCTACCCTCGAGTGTCTAGGTGTTGACGCTCCCGGTGACATCAGCGTCGACAAGGTAACGACGAGGTGGTTTGCTGCTTTCTCCGCAGCAGCACGAGAGAACGACGTACCAGCCATCACAGCTCTCTTTACCAATGATGGAAACTGGAAAGACATCCTCGCACTCACCTGGGATCTTCGTACCCTGGTCGGCAGAGAAGCCATCACGCGTATGCTCCATGCACGTCTGGCCCCTTCCTCCTTGACAGATTTGCGTCTCCATAACGATGCACTCCGAGAACCGACACTACAGAGACCCTGGCCAGATCTCGTCTTTCTCCGTCTTTATTTCGGGTTTAGGACAAAGGTAGGTCTAGGGACGGGAATTGCGTACCTCGTTCCTCTGCCGAGAGGAGACTGGAAGGCCTACTCGTTGTTCACATGCCTCGAAACCCTGACGGAGTTCCCAGAGAAGGTACGCTCTAGATCGTGCACTGCTCTTGTTACCGATCATGCTGGCATCAGATTGGTACACTGCGTTATTCCGTTCCCAATCATGGGACTTGGGTTGAAGATCGGGAACGAGAGCTTGATTTTCCGAACAATGATCCTACGGTCGTGATCCTTGGAGCTGGGCACACCGGACTCGAGATCGCCGCACGACTCAAGTACCTTGGTGTACGAACCCTCGTCATTGACAAGAAACCCCGAGTGGGAGACATGGTGAGTTATGTCGTCCGCTAATGATTCGTCACGTTTGGAAGGGACGAACAAATTTTTTCTTCTCAATTACGGGATCAGTGGAGACATAGGTACAAGTCATTGTGCCTTCACGGGACAACATGTTCGGTTTACGTGTCCCTCTGCATCAGCATCAGTGAGGCTGATACTCTTCCATAGGGTACAATCAAACCCCCTATTTACCGTAAGCCTTTAAAAATAACCTACCTGAACGTGTCGTACTGCCCAACCCCAACAAGATTTCCTTGCACGTGGCCAACATACATGCCGGCACCCAAGGTAACTCGAGGACAGCTATCTGCTTCTGTTTGATGAAAAACTTGTACACTCAGCTCGCTGATTGGTTGGAATCCTACGCCCATTTCCTCGAGCTGAACGTGTGGACATCAAGCACCATCACGAAGACCATTTGGAACGAAGCATCAAAAACATGGTCAATCGAAGTTGATAAAGGGGCTTCTTCCGAGAAACGCGTTCTGACGGCACGCCATCTCATTTTTGCTACGGGATACGGGGGTCACCCCGTGTCGCCTGATATTCCTGGCAGGGTGTGCCTTGTGTCCGCGTGATATTACCAAATCCCTGACTTATGAACAGGAAAATTTTGGGGGCGTGGTCATTCACTCGGCACACTTTATGAGTGCAGCAAATTACCATGGCAAGAAGGCGGTCGTAATTGGAGCTTGTAATTCGGGTCTGTTGTGCCTCAGGTCCATTCATTGAATCCATCCCTCATGGTGCTCATCCGCAGGCCATGACATATCTCAGGACTTCCTTGACCACGGCATCGATGTTACCATGTACGCAAATTGAGGTTACTGTTTGTGTCACGTCGTGAAAGATGCAATGATAGGTATCAGCGGTCCTCCATCTATGTCGTTTCTCAAAAGGCGGCGAGCATGTTACTCGGCGGTAGGTCATCTGTATTCTGACCTGTTTTATAAGAGCATGAATCTCATTTTTATAGAGGATTTCAGAGAGGGTTTCCCGACAGAGCTGGCAGACATGAACACTGCTTCATGGCCTGCTCTCGTCGCGCGACTATATCAACAGCGCAAGGTAGCGGAGGTTGTCGCGACCGTAGACAAGTACGCGTTAAATGGCGCCATCTAACGACGTTTCTTAACGCATGTATCAGGGAATTGTACGACGGTCTCGCAAAAGCCGGCTTCAAAACGAACCTTGGGCCGTACAACGCGGGGATCGTGCCGCTTGTATTTGGACGTTCTGGGGGTTATCACTTGAGTAGGAGTCTTGCTACACGAGTTTGGCAAGTTCCTGAAAAAAATGTTTTCACAGACACGCGAACCGGAAAACACATTATCAACGGAGACATCAAACTCAAGCAGGGTAGTTCTATTGAAAGTTTCACAGAGAAAGGTGTCAAGTTTGCAGACGGCACGGAACTCGAAGCAGATATCGTGGTTTTAGCTACCGGGTACGTGTCTGTGTTGTTCATCCATTCCCTGTATTCATGCAGGCTGTGTAGGTATGGTGATCATCGCGATGTCATGAGGGATATTTGCGGGCCAGAGGTTGCTTCGAAGGTAGGCGAGATCTGGGGAGTAGATGAGGACGGCCAGGTGATGGGCGCGTGGCGGAATTCTGGACATGAAGGGCTGTGGTTTGCGATCGGTGAGTACTGTTCCCATGGTATGGAGTACGTGCTGATCGGTGGCTAGGCAGCCTATCTATATCAAGGTTCCATAGCGCACACCTTGCAATGCGTAAGTGATCATTCTGACACTGTCCGGCGCGCACTTTGACCGCCGATGCCAGAGATCAAGGCTGTGGAAGAGGGTATATTGAAGAGATCAGAAGTGGCATTCTGAAATTCGGTTGCAACACTCATAACACTGATGGTTCAGCGGCATATTACTCCAACTCCACCAGTCTCACGGTTCAATCGGCGAGCGATATTTCGGTAGTTAAGTACATGGCTCAGGCTAAAAAATTGATTCTGGTATCGAATCCCCTGTGCATCATTTGATCCGCCGGCAATCTGAACAATTTCGAACATTCATAGCACCAAGTCATCAATCTTCTGGGGTTGGCTGTGTGATTCCCGCCTTGTCTGGGAGTGCTGTGGCCATCAGCATCGGGAGAATGGTTAGCTTCTCCTTGTCCCACTAACGGTTCATGCCACGACACTTAGGGACCAGCTGAACGGGCTTGTAAACCAACTCACAACGTTCTCCGTCCAGTATATATCTTGTTCGACCAGTTTTCTGACATCCTCGATAGAGTCGGCTTCGTATAGTAAAACTGAACCAACAAATTTTTTATCCGCGGGTGCAGCATCTTGGCTCTCTGGCGTAACCAATCCACCGGCCACTTCTACGAGGCGATGACAAGTAAGCGAAGTAGCGGCAGATCTCACGCTCAGCGTTACTCACTCAAGATGCCCTGCTTGATCTGCTTATTCGCCGTTATGAAATGCTTCGGCCGAATGGCCATTCTCCGCGCGAGCGCTCCATCGTCCGTGTAGTCTGGAGCCCAAACCAAATAAGGATGGGATCTCCGAACACTCAAACAGAAACGCCGCAGTTGTTGCGTGCGCGTGCCGAAACGGTAAATGATGGATCTTGACGCGGTGGTGAAGCATGGAACCATTGACATGATCGCGGTCAAAGTGGTGAGCCGCCAGCCTGTCAAATTCCCTCTCCGCGCCTCCTTGCACACGCCGCCAACGGGAACCGTAACACCAAAGTTCAAACTTACTCACCTGCCAATTTTAGGCGCTTTGCTTTGTCATCCGGGGCGCGATCCCGTCGTATTTTCCAGGATGGGTCGTTTTCACTTGGGGCGCAAACTTGGCACCCATATTCTTTTACCCCACCTCACCTCCCCTTGGAAACCATGGCGGAGAATCAACAGTTGACCAAGTTTGTCGTTTGGGCTCCGGATTACACGGACGCGGGCACTCTGGAGAAACGGCTTGCCGTGCGGCCGACTCACCTTGAGACCATACACCGATTAAGCAAGGAGGGGATCATTCGTAAGCATCGGGTGGCAGCGCTTACGAACAATCGACGTCTGATGGAGGCGTCATGGAATGCACAGGTGCTGGTGGAGGTGTTCTGACCTCGAATTCCGCCAACGCAGCCCCTGCTGATCGAACGTTCTTTGGTTCTTGCATCATCATCGAGGCGGAAAGTTTGGAGGCCGCTCGTAATCTTATCGAGAACGACGTTTATTACACGACTGGTGTGGTGAGTTATCTCCTCTGTCGGACGCATGTTTGGACTTTATGTTCATGGCATCATGATTCATGACAAGTGGGACAAGGAAAAGTTACAGATCCTTCCGATCATGTTGGCGCTCCCTCTGCCACCCGTGTCCGCTTAGATACCCCTCTGTACAATCGGGAAATGTACGCCTATTCCATCCGTTCGTTGGCGATCTCCTGGTTAGTGAGCCGAGGCTCGGATGCGTGACACAATTTCCCGCATTTGAAATGTGATTTCAAGCCCGAGTCGTCATTGCAACCGTCCGCGATTGGAGAGGTTTGACGAAAGCGTCGCAAAGCAGTACACCATTTGTTTTTTTTTCTTCCGGAATTCTTCCTGGAACCTGGTTCCATCAACACGTTCCCTCAGCCCGACATTCGGTCCAGGGCTGGCGCCGAGCCCCTCTGGCGCGGAACATATCTATGTCATGTCGAATTAGTTTGGGTATCCGAAAGTTTGACAGCTGCTGTCACGGCCCGCTGAGATCGCGACGTGCGTGAACTGTCAGCGCTTGTCCCGAGGAAGGAAGCTATATCATTATTAACAAGAGAAGGCGATAAGAACATCTGACTAAATGAGTAGCACACGGACGACTCCAAGACCTCTCCAGTCAGACCTGTCAAGTACTTAACGGCGACATCATATGACGTTTATTACAATAAATAAGATGATCTCAGCTATGCATATAAGGATGTTAACATAAATGAAATGCTTTGAGTCAATGATATGCATATTACAATCCACGATCCGCGGAAGCGAAATAGACAACTTAACGGAATGCGCAGTACAACTGAGCAGTCATAGTCTCGGCATGGCACGCCGTCCATCCTCTAGATCCTGGCGGTAGCACTGCTTGAGACAGGGAGAACTCCAGCACACGTCCTCTCGTGACGAGCGACCACATCGGGCCGACTAAATCGCTTTCCGCAAAAGCGACACCTTGCTGCGGCGAGGAGATGCCTAGACACAATATGGCGCGGGACGTTCATGCGCTGCATCGTCTGACCGCAGTTTAGCCACTCGCATTGAACCGTATCCCGCTCGTGCCCGATAAATTGATGATATACTCGTAGGTGCTCTCCCATCTCGCGGTTCCTGCCCGGAGCTAAGCCGTCGCACCGTGGACCACCCAGCCACTGGCATTGGTGGTAGCTGAAAACTGAGTTCGGTGGAATGGACTCCCCTGGTGCGGCGGGAGGTATTGGTGACTGCTGTACCACTATGGGTTCGTAGAATATTCCTCCGAAATCCGTGGGGTTGTCAAGGGATTGGGACGTAGGCACGAATGGGCCGTATCCTTCAGCAACGAACCTGCTGTCGGCTGTAGGATAATAACCTGAGAATTGGGGTAGGTACGAGTTGCATATGGGAGGTGGGGGAGCGTAGTATTCCTGTAAGTTATGTCGGACGATGAGCAACCCCCGCAGCCGAAAAGCGAGAAAACCTACAGAGACCATCGGGTCTATAGGATGGAACATTTGAACATTCCTGGGGGGAGCCAGCATTGGCACCGTGAGGATCCTGAAGTATATCACATTAGTGATGGAAATGGATTTGATTCAAAGGGACAAACGGGGGGGCGGGGGCGGAGGTGCCTTCGCCAACGTTGCTCGGTTCGAGATGATGAGAACTACGGGAGAATCCTACCCAACTGCTGTGGTGATCAAGTCATAAAAGAGCCCTGCCTTTATAGGTACTAGACCGTACCGATTATCACTTTGGGCCCTCCCGCTTAAATTACCGCACAGCAGGTTCCCACTCCTGTGTAAGGGGTTGTTCTGACTGCGCAGCATTTGGTCCGGTCAAACCGAGGGAAGGCAATTCTAGTTGGATAATCAAAAGGCGAACACGAAAATTACGAAAGAGGCAATGTGACGCTGGCTATTGAGAAGTACTATCTGACGGTGGGAGGGGGAAAAGGTTGTACCGTATCGCGTTCGCGGGAAAAGAGGAAGTCAAGAAGGGTGAGGGGATGGAAAGTAAGAGGTTGAGGATGGCGTCTTTTAATGCTTTCGGGCAGAAGCCTGAGCTCAGTTAGATTGATTTGGCGCGCCGTAAAGGTTGCCATCCCCACACCCACATTTCCATTTCGAAGACGCCCGCCATCCATCAGCAACTGCACGAGGCATTGACTATATACCAGATCTCGTACGGGTGAACCCGCATCACTTGGTCAGGAACGGGAAATTTGCGGCAAAAGTGCGACAGCAGATCGTCCTCCCAATGAGCGGGTTGTGCGATCCCGAGTGCCGAAGGGTCCAACTCGTAAACAGAAACAAATCCCGCGCAGATTTTTTTTCGGCCGTGCTGATGTGAGATAGATCCTTTGAAGATTTTGTCGCAAGCGAGGATGCGCGCAAAGTCAGAGCCATCCAAATTAGAAACTTCAACTAAGCGGGGGTTGTGGGTTGTAGAATGTTCGAAGGAAATTGTGCGTGGCGGGCAAAAGGAAACGTTCGCCTAGAATTCGGCGAGCGAAACCGATTGGTCTGATTCTCCCCGCGATGACGCTCTGAATGACGAAGGATGCAACGAACATTGAGCAATGCCTGGTACCAGTCTACATTTCATCAAAATAGGACGGATGACTTGGTGGAAAGAACACCAGAAACATTACAAGAGACAGTTCACGTCCAAACAGCACTGACCCAGAGCAGGGAAAATCATGCAAGGCCGAAACAAAGAAAGATGGAAACTATACCACGGTGAAGAGATCGATTTCTGGAAGAACGTTTACTTCATGATGCAAGCCCATTCATTTGTTGTATTTTATCAGGGACTCTAGCATTGCCAGTGTTGCGCTTTGGTGATGAAGCAGACGGAAGGGAACGTGAGAAGAAATACAGACCACTGGCCACACAGCACTTAAGTATACCTCTCCAGCGGATAGCACTGGCCGTAATTAAGTAACCTGACCATAATCGGTCTAGATAACGACCTTTTTTTCCCTGGACGTGGGTGAACCGGTGCCTTTCCGCGGGCTCTGGGGTAGAGGATGAGTGTAAATTTCGTACCATAAGGCAAGTGTGCTGGCCAAGCTGCCACTGTTGTGTAATAACAAAACTGTAACTTAAGACCCTCGAATAAACCTTAGTATAATCACCCCCCTTTCCAGATTTTTTGGACTGAAATAAATGCACGTTTTGCCTCATTTAGACGTTACCATGACCCCTCCTAGTGTAGTCGGCCAATCTATCAAGTTCAAGTTCCCTTTGTTTATGCCTAAGCTATATCCTAGGATATTCCAAAGGCTATGGTTTATTCGGCTGGATATTTACAAGGGCATATCTCGAAGTCCAGTAGCCAGCTCCATGACTCGTGCACTCCCCGCTGCCCTTAGCAGGTCAAATTGCATCATACCTGGCTTGCTAGGGCACAACTCCGCAGCCTCCCCGCTCCCGTCATATTGCTAGGTATGTATTTTTTCTGTCTGCTTGCTCGAGTGTTGTAATCCTACCTGAGTCCTTGTCCATCAAGGGCTCCTATTGGCTACTCTTCGTTCCGAGGGCCCGGGGCCAATTAGATCCCAAGCTTGGTGTAAATTTCAGATGAACTTCGAAACCCCAGTTTATTCTAATCTTTTATTCCCAAGTGTACAGAAAGTCCCCCAGTACTAGGAAGCAAAGACACGTGGACACCCCAGATCTCGCGGCGTCAAAGTTCAATCGGCTCACGATGGAAAATAACCATAAAGGGCTCCCTCTCTCGAAGAGCTGGCTGTCTGGCAGCGGCAACGACTCGCCAGACTCATTCCAGGTCTGTATCAAACTAATGGACTTTCTGGTCACAAGAGTTGTAAGAACTACCCAATTTTTCTTCTGCTTAACGGTATGTCCAGGCTGAAGAGTACAGAGATCCTTCGAGTTCTGGTCAGGTAATCAGCGTACGCGTACCCTCGTAGTAACCGAATTTCAATTCTCGGCACTCGCAACCCGCCGCGGAGGTGGTCACCTAGATATCTTGCTATATCACCACCACTGCCATCGACTTGGCTCCTGGCAGCATGGAGAGCCCGGGAGAGTGTTATCGCAGTCCAAGAACAGCAAACTTAACTTAAACTGATGAGAATTTAATAAAACCATGTAGGTAGTGTCCCTGCTTGGTGGCGACAATCTAGGCCAGTCTATGGAGATGTAACGTCACCATGGTTGAACTGAGGCATTCCCAACTTCACTTGACAAAGAACAGTGACCCGTAATTCATCAAGACCTCCGAACCCGCTTCCATGTCTCGAACTGTGAAATGGGTCTAATCGACTCTGAAGGACTGTGAACAACTCACTAGCAAATATCCCTATCCTGTGATCCCCGTTGACCAGCAGAACTAAGGTGACAAATTAGTTTCCGTGGAAAAAGCTACACAGGGATATACCTCGGGCTTGACTGTTTACCCGGCTACTTTGTTCTGCGTCAGAGTGGTCAATAAATCTAGAGATGTTGCCTGCATAGGTTGAATCCAAAGAAAACGTATTGTTCAAGCCGAAGACATAACATCGGTTGCGATGTGTAGCAAGATCTCTGCGCGCGGAGAAAAAATTGGGTTGAAACCATCGCGTCAAATGAGACTTACCCTCGGCTCTCGACTGTGGGCTCGTAGATTAATTCCCCGATGTATTCTATCAACGGACATCGTGATTTATACTGCTACGTGATACTGGGAATGGCGTACCTGTTATCAAATCACCTGCTTTTGCCGCTTCGGCCAAGAAGGTTCCTAGACCCCAACTACTCTTGTTGACTGCTAATTCCTGCTGTACGTGAGCATGAGCTACGTTGACTTATCAATGGATCACAAACTTTGCGAGCTCCGCGCTGGATTTGAGAATTGCGACACAGAGTGTCATCGGCTAAAATTCCAAGAAAAACATGGCGTTGGAACCAAAATGCATAAGCTTACCTCTGGAAAACGAACGAACCCGTCAGTATAAAGAACTAACTGCACATCTAGTGACGCTCACATGCATCTGCAGTTCGTGCACAGTTCTGGATCGCATTCCCGGAATGCTTCAACGCAAGGACAACGCTCTGTCACACAGCTCCACCTTGACTTAACCCTTGAGCAACGACAGCCTTGCCATCGGCGATTGCCTATACAATGTTGTGTGTTCGTACCAAAGGTGGTGAAGACAGCGGCTTACATTCTGGAGAGCACCGGCAGTTGCGTTGACAATGTGATTGATTTTTGAAACATGGACAGTGGGAAGAACTGCTGCAAGGGCCAGTATGGTGGCAAGGATCGTTGCTAACGCAAGGCTCTGAGCAAGGGGAAAGGAGAATCAGCCAGGACATACGGTGTAAACTGCGTTGGATTGTTGTCTAACATGAAAGGTAAGATCGGTGAAGACCAATGCGAGATCGGTATGTACCATTGAATCTGAGTATACGCCGGTGGTTTTTGGTGTCCGCGGGTTGGGCTTCATCCGGATTACATGAGGATAATAACTTCCTGTAGTAAAACACCTAATTTCACTTCAATTTGTGTGCAGTCCTCAAAGGAATAAAATCACCTCATAACAAGGTTTAAGACACAACTCTGCAAGATCACAAGGAGTCGCGTTAGGTGATATTTCAGAGATGACTTTGAATATGTCAAGGTCAGCTTCATCCCAAGGACTAGCCTAGTGCGATACAGACATAGTATAAGTTCCCTGTAGGCAACAAGACAATGGACGAACCTCTTCTATCTCGTTGTTGATAAAACATTGATTTCGACAAGGGCTCGTTACCTCACCAAGGACGTGAGACAGCGGAGGCTGCGACTTCAGAGGCATCGGGTTAGGCTCGACTGTGCGTAACTTGTGATGGGTGAAATGCGTGCATGTACTGGTAAGCAATGTAGCACACCGTGAACACTGCAGAGTGGCTCGACACAGCTTAGATTCGGACAGAATAATGAATTCAATGTTATAAGGCGATTGCGGAAGTTGGATCCTTCTGGCCTCGTTGGGGGTGGAAATGTATAGGACGTTGGGATCGTATTTCCGGCCCAATGCAAGCGGTCGCTTTACATGCATTGAGCACGAAGTCGAGAAGGAGTTCGACTTACTCACCGTCTTCGAGCCGTAAAGAGTACACCAGATATGCCAGGTTGTGAGCGTAATTTGAGCGGCAAGACATTGCAATCTTCGATTTCATCATAGGTAAGAGCATATTGAATTTGCAGTCTATACACCGTCTCGAGTACGATCACTTCCACTGCATAGCTGTTATATGTTATCGTGTCGAACGATCATGGGACGCGTATGATGCTCACGATCAGGGTCAAAGGCATCCTGCCACGAGAATGACTCATAGTGATGAGTGTGGCTAGTTTGATCGAATGTGTGTTCATCTGCATATGGGATGAAATCCATGTTGTCGCTATCGTCACCCTTGAACACACTGCGATGTAGTGGAGAGCATAATTCATATGGCGGATGTGGTTCCACCGACGAAGATAGGCGAATAACGTCTAATTTCACTGATGAAATTTCGATAACCGTTCCATCGGGTGAGTACACTTCTTGAGAAACCAGTGGCGATGGGGAATTAGCCTCTGATACAATAGGTCGGGCGTCAGGCGATGAATTGGCAGTAGCTGTCATGGAGGCCAAATCGGGCGAGCGAAGATCGGGGTGCAAACACGACTGCCAAGTGGATGAAGCAGTAAACGAGGTAAAGGCTTGGTGACAGTGGGCGACATTCCACATCGCGAATTCTGTCTGAACTTGGGAGAGAACGCGTCCAACAAGCTCGGATGTGGAGACTTGTTGTTCGAACAACGTTTGCAAGACATCGTTCTGCTCGTCTGCAGAGTCCGAGTCAACGAGAGCCTCCATCGCATAAGCTGAAAGAGCTAGTCTCCCCAAACCAGACCTAAACTTCGAGATCAGAAGACAGTCGTTCTATGAAGGAGCAGCACACCGAATAAGCATCCGAACACCGAGCAGGTCACGTGCGACACCGCCACAGTATACTTCCTAAAATGACAGAGCCCAATCATCCTCATTCACCTTATACCATGGCTTCGTCTGGTACGTTCAGCTCGCTAAAATTCAGGATTTCGGGTACTCAGATTTCGATGTTCCAGCTATTGGAAAGCTTTCGCGCGAGGAATTTCGTCGCCAGAAAGACCTCGATGCCGCTCGTAAGGCCGGTACAGCACCTGCAGCACTTGACGAGGAAGGAAAGCCCATCAACCCACACATTCCTCGTACGTCTTTTATCGTTGTCTCATGTCTTACTTGTCATACTCAGACTATTGCCCTTTATTCCAGAATATATATCTCAAGCACCGTGGTATCTTGACACCGGTGCTCCGTCACTAAGCCATCAGCGTCGGCCTACGGATGATCGCACCTCCGACAAACTCGACAATTGGTATGACCGTGGCGCACGTACCGGTCCAGCAGCCAAGAAGTATCGCAAAGGCGCATGCGAGAATTGCGGGGCCATAACGCACAAGAAGCAGGACTGTCTGGAGCGTCCCCGGAAAAAAGGCGCCAAGTTCACCAACAAAGACATTCAAGCAGACGAAATCATACAAGAAGTCGCGGCTGGCTATGACGCGAAGCGGGACCGGTGGAATGGGTATGATCCCTCTGAGCATAAAAGGATCTACGAAGAGTACGAGGCTATTGAAGCTGCTCGAAAGAAGCTGCGTGAAGAGGAGATTGATAATCAGACCACAACTGATTTAGCTGCCGTTCGGAAGGTGGCAAAAGCTGGAAAGGAGAAGAAAGCCGTGGACCCCGACTTTGGCTCTAGCGACGAGGAGGATGCAGACGATGAAAAATACGCAGATGCAGCTGACGCAGTTGGTCAGAAACTCGATACGAAGACTCGCATCACCGTTCGAAATCTGCGTATACGAGAAGACACTGCCAAATACCTCATGAACTTGGATCCTGAGAGTGCTTACTACGATCCCAAAACCCGTTCTATGCGCGATGCTCCATCAAGGAGCGTCGCTCCAGAAGATGTACGTCATTTTCTCCTCTCTTCTCACTAGTTTGTGACTCGTTGAATCTAGGCCAAATTTGCTGGAGAGAACTTCTTCCGGTACAGTGGTGAAGCACCGGAAGTTCAGAGACTCCAGCTCTTTGCGTGGCATGCTGCGCAACGTGGTAATGATGTTCACCTGAACGCAGGTCCGACTCAAGGCCAATTCCTGCATGAAGAATACAAAGACAAGAAGGAGAAGCTTAAGGAGGTGACCAAAGATTCCATCCTGGAAAAGTACGGAGGAGAGCAGTACCTCGAGAACGCCCCCAAGGAAATTATGGATGGTCAAACAGAAAATTACGTCGAGTACTCTCGAACGGGTCAGATCATTAAAGGCAAGGAACGCGCGAAGGCACGATCAAAATATCCCGAAGATGGTGAGTCGTTGTCTCAACTGGAGAGCTTGATACCGACTTTGCCCCCAGTTTACATCAACAATCATACTTCGGTGTGGGGCTCGTGGTACGATGTTTCGAGTGGCGTCTGGGGTTATGGATGTTGCCACTCGACCATACACATGTCGTACTGCGCCGGCCAGGCTGGCAAAGCAGCTTCGTACGCATCAACAGCCCAAGCCCTTCTTGCTTCATCTTCGAATTCGACGTCCGATTCCTCAGCACAGGAAGCAGCTGCGGAGTCGAGAGGGCGTGTAGAGCAGAACTACTCGAAAAAGCGTGTAGGAGAAGGTGATGTCTCCCTCGACAGAGACCGTTTGGCCGAAGCTCTGGGTGAGGAGAAGAAACGGAAAGCGTGGGGAGGCGATGATGAAGACCGATTCAGCAAGAAAAAGAAGGGAGTAGAAATTAGCAGCCACGATGTCACGGAAGAGGAACTTGGTACGTCCCATCCGTGTGTTTACCCGACCCACTCCAACCGTCATATGTCCATGCAGAGGCCTACCGGATGAATCGTCGAAACGCGGAAGATCCAATGGCCAACTATGTGGACACAGAGGATCCATATTGACCCTTGGTTTATTATATTGTAGCTTTTTGTACATTACCGTCCGTTATCAGCGTTCGCTGCCGACCAACCATTATTTGGTTGCCGCTGTTCCCAAAATAGGCGAACAATATCGAAACACCTTGGCACAATGGATGTTGGCTTTCTAAACCTTAGTCCATGTTTTCTACGTCGGCTGCCCTGCTATTCGGGCTGGGCACTCGCATTGCCCTCGATAAATTCTTTGGCAATGCCTCAGACGACCCCAACACGCCCGACGCCATCGGGGATATCATCCTCCTTGGCGTCTTTCAAGGTGTCGCACTATACTATACCCTGATGGAATTCCACGACTTTGCATTCGTAGTCGCGTTTGCGATCGCAGCTCGTCTCGCAGTCGAGTACACGATGCTCCAAGACGTGAGCAAGTGCGCAACGACGCTATTGGGCGTCGCGCTCGGCGTTCTTGTCACCGACGTCCTCTCCCAACTGATCGAGGACGGCTACATTTACGATTTCAGCGGTCGGGGGGATACGGAGAGCGATTGTGGGGAAGAGTCGGTCGTCGAAACCAAGCGTCGAAAGCGTCTGGTCAAGTTTTCGTCCACCACCGAGTATTCTGCCGCCGAACGTCCCACTAGCAAACCCAACCGTCCCCCTAGACAAGACCCGTCGCGCAAATGGCGCACGGAATCGTCCGTACCTCCGTCGATCACTTCCTCGGCTGAGGATCTGGTCGACCCGCATCGGGTCATGGATCCTCTCGAGCGGGAGGTCGCCATCCTCCGCGCGCGTGCTTCGCTGGCGGACAGCGAGCGGAGGCGGTTCAAGGAGGAGAAAAAGTGGGCAGTTTCTCAGGGCAATCTGGCGCGTGCCAACCAGATGGGTTGGCATGTGAAGAGGTACACTGTGTTGACGCAGAGTTTCACGAAAGAGGCAGACGCTCGTTTGTTGGAAGGTCAGTCTCTTTCTGAACCTGGTGCTAGTGTTTCGTGGATTGCTCACTGGGAATACAGTGACAGCGATAAAAGCAGCACGGCAGCAAGCTCAGGGCGGGGCCCCCCTTCCAACTCTTCAGAAGGCCGAGCGACGTCAGGCACAGAGACACACCAACCATGCTCGGGAAGCCACCGCCAGTACCTCCCAACAGTTTTTGGTTGAACGTGATACGACCGTCAACGTCGAAACTCGACATCGAAGACAAAGTTCTGCTAGCAACCTCAAATCAGCCATGCGTGTGATAACGCGATGATGACGAGCAAGGACTGTAATGCATTGGCATTGCTTTCTTGATCTTAACCTCTCAGATTCTTGAAAAGATGTGTTCGGTATTGGCATTTGGTGACCTCATCACGAACGAATTGCTTGATCTTGTAACATTAGACATCCACATTCCCTCGGTGTTATATCCAGTTTACAAGGAGATTGTTTGGAAATTTCAATTGAAAACGCCCTAAGGTTACAAGGGGGATGCAAGAGTTGCAATTATGACAGCTTTGCTTTGCATTACTTGGGTAAGCCAACAAATATTAAGACGGAGGGGAAGAACATCGAAATAGATCCAAAGGAGGAGACACGATCCCAATATTGATCATCGGTACGACTTGCCGTTTGTTTTCATGGACGTGCTGGAAGCGGACACTGACCCATTGGTCTTTCCACTTGTAGTGGGTCGGGGCTTCTTACTAGAGCTCGCTGCATCAGATGATGGCCGAGGTGCGGCCTCCTTCATCACCATCTTCGCATGGATCTCCTCCAGCTTTGAAGCCTTGACTTTTTTGGGCCAGAACAGCGTGACGAACCTGCGGAGGAACTCAGATACCTCACATCATGTTGACTGCGTCCACATACGTCCAAAGATGCCGACGCCACCTTTCTCGATCTTCTCCGGCAGCTTGCTTAGTTTGCAGCACGAGTTCGATCCGCCGACCAATGGCAGCGAGGGAGTCCTTCAAGATGGCAACCTTGTCGTCTCGAGGCATATCCTCTCCCGATAGTTTAAGTTGTTTCTGGGCAGAGGTCGACATTCGCAGTCAATCATGAATAATAGAAAACTCACCAATTGTTTCTTCACTGGTCGCAACTCCTCCTTTGTCGCGATTTCGTCCATGGACGGACTGATCACAATACATCAAAAATCGAATAATAATTTCCAACATCGATACGCACCATTCATCGGATGACTCAGAGTCTGTAAACGTAGGGGTGGGCCGTCGTTTGCGTTTCTTGGTAGAGGTATCTTCAACAGATGCGACAGCTTCACTTTCGGCACGTCTCTTCCGACTACTTGTGGTGGACGACGACGCCACGACTGTAGGGGGAGGAGTGGCTGAAGCCTTTAGCTGTCCTTTGTTCCGCAAGGAACTCTCATACGAACGCAACTTCTCGTCGTGTTCACGCAATATACCGAGGAGGAAGTCGCCTCGTCGGACGAGGTGAATTGCATTGGGAATCGGTCGCGTGGAGGAATCTTCACCTTTCTTGCCTTCCTCGAGGAAAAATTTCCCGTCCAGACCGAGCCGCGAATCCTTGGCCATGGCCTCCCAGTTGCCAAAGCCGTAGAGGAAGGCGCCAACGAGTAACATAGAGTCCTCCTGAGGACCCCAGCGACCAGACCAGTTGAGAGTTGGTCTGATGTTTTCGATGGGGATGGACCAGTTGTACAGCTCCTCTGGTGTCATGTCGCCGAGAATATTGTTCAGAATACGGAGGTCACGATATCGTGAAAGGACAGTTTCGGCATTGATATTGCTAACGTTGCGAAACGAGACAAGAACCGCTTTGCTTTTCTGGGCGTTGGTCAATGTCTCTCCAGCAGCCATGCGGGTCCGCTTTTGCTGATTGTTCTCCTCGACGGCTTGGCTGCAAAGCTCGATGATCTCATCCGCAACATCAATGATCATGGCCCTGTGCTTGTCGGCAAGCTTAGCTTCGCCGACCTTCAGGATCCTCAATACTTATATCAGGAGGAAAACTGGGGACGCACGATGATATCATAACGCTGACGGATGTCACCCCATCGCTGAAGGCTGCGGATTAGCACACGGACGTCACGCTCCTTTAGCTCCATCGCTTTCTGGCTTGCGGTCTTGCGCTGAGGTCCAGGGACCTTGGGTTTCTTGGGAGCCTGGGAAGTAGCGGGCTGGTCAACGTCCATGCCCTCGTATGAGACAGGGGCGTGTGAACGTTTGCGGTCGCGCAGCTCCTGAGCAACCAACTCTTCCGCTTTTCGGTCCTCTTCTTCTCGGTCGAACTTCTGCCGTTCCTCCAGGGGAATGATGTCCTCCCAGTTCATGTCATTTTTGACATCGCTCACAGCGGCAAACTGAGCAAGGAAACCTTCGCCACCAAGCGAAGTTCCACCGTCACCGCCAGCGGCCATGGTTTCGTGGTCCTCCGCCCTGTTGAGGATATCGTCGAGGTCCATTTCGTCCAGCTTCTGGTTCTGTTGTGAGTCGTCCTTGTCGAACCTGTGACGCTGAGTGTGAATCATTGAGACACAGCATGTTTATTACTTACATCTTCTGGGCGCCATATTTGAGGACGGCAGTTAGCTCATCTTTGCTCAAGTTGTCCGGTTTGACGGAATCTTTGACTTTCTCGCCTTTCGAGCTGAGATGAGCCTGAGAAGTGTCCATCTGATTTATGACTGACGAAACATCATTCATTATGGCAGCGGAGATGAAAGGCTGGAGACCTACTGGCATACTCCAAGATCATCTTTTTCTTTGCTCGTTCCAAAACATCCTCCTCCATCGTGTCCTTGCTCACAAAGCGGTAGACGCTGACATGCGACTTTTGCCCTATCCTGTGGGCACGTGCCATGGCTTGCAGGTCGTTCTGCGGGTTCCAATCACTCTACAAGGCGGTCAGAAAATGCTGGCAGCAGAGTCTAAGTTGCTTACATCAAATATGATGACGGTGTCGGCGGTCTCCAAGTTGATACCAAGACCACCAGCGCGTGTGGAGAGCAAAAAAGCAAAGTCCGGCGACCCTGGGGCATTAAAGTGTGCGATCGACCTCTTCCGTGCGTCCGACGCAACCATGCCATCAAGACGTTGGTGTTGGTATCCACGCAGGCTCATGTAGTCGCTCAGAATGTCAAGCATGCGGACCATCTGACTGAAAATGAGGACACGGTGACCATCTTGTCGCAGTCGCGCAAATAACTTGTCCAATAGCACCAGTTTGCCGCTATTCATAACGAGGCCCTTGAGGGTCTCCTCGGGATTGTCAGTGCGATTCTCTGCACCGTCAAAGAGATAGGGGTGATTTGCGGCTTTCTTAAGTTCCATAGCGATGTTGAGCAAGCTTATGTTGTTGTTCCCGTTGGCGCTCTTGACCAAACCTTGGAAGTTCTGTCTCGTCTAGGTCACTGATATGTAATCTTGCGAAGTAGAGGGAATTGACCTTTGTGAGGATGTTCTTGTAGAAGTGAGTTTGAAGAGCACTCATCTCCACCCGTAGGATGCGCTCGCTCTTTGTGGGTAGAGAGGTGAGCACATCCCGCTTCAAACGTCGCAGCATCAACGACTCTAATTGAATGTGAAGTCCTTTAATTTTAGCTTCGTGATCAGCGTCACTGAGGTCAAATTCGTTGGTGAGGGCGACTGTGGGTCAAGTTAGCATGTGATGTCGGGGTAATCCGGAAACTATACGCACACTTCTCCGGCATTAAGAAGTGCATCAAGGACAAAAGCTCTGCGATCGAGTGAAACCTAAGTAACGTGATTGAAGGTCGCTCCAGTGGGAACCCCTACCTTTCACATTATTCTGCAAAGGGGTACCCGTGATGAGAAGCTTCGACGCAGCAGAAAACGATCGGAGTGCCTCATACAGCTGACTCTCCGAATTTTTCAAGCGATGCGCCTATTTGGGAGTGATCGTCAGCGCAAAGTAGCTTGCACCACTTGTGAACGGACCTCGTCTACGGCCAGCACCTGCCACTTAATGTCCGCCAACTCTTTCGCATCCCTGAGAGTCAGTTCATATGTAGTGAGGAGAACGTTCATCTTCAGTCGCTTGTTTGATGTGCCGAACTCGTAAGTGCGAATGACCTCGCGGGCGGCTGCTGTTCCGATGTAGGTGATGACATTCAGGTCCGGTGCCCAAGTGGCAAATTGGGATTGCCATGCGGTAATAGTCGATAGAGGAACGATGACAAGAAATGGCCCATATTGATGCATCTCGTGGAAAAGATAGGAGATGAATGCGACGGTTTGAACAGTCTGAGTAAAATTATCAGCATGATAAAACAGAAAAGAGGTTATACTGCACCTTCCCAAGACCCATTTCATCGGCCAAAATACCGTTCTCACCCTTACTCCATAGATATGCGAGCCAATTCAGGCCGGTTAGCTGGAAATCTTTAAGTGCACCTCCTGTTGCCGATATATACTCCGGATCTTTTACTATCTTCTGAAATGAAGGTCGTTGATGCCGGGCGTACTGGACACTCTTATAGGGAAACTTGGCTTCCGCCTCGCGGGCACGATAGGCCTCAATCTGAGCTTTGGATATCGTGCGGATTTCGCTCTCGTCCTCCCACGTACAATGCTCATAGTTAAGGCCAGTCCACTTGCAGAAATAGTCTGTGCCGTTGGGTACTTCTGCACTGTCACGATGTGAGACGATGCGCTCGACAGTCTTGTAAGTCTCTAGTTCCTCCTTTTCGCGCTCCTTGTCTAGCAGAAGAGCCTCGGCATCTTCCGTGGATAGACCTGGCGCGTTGAGCTTGGCTTGATACAATTTGTAGGCCTTGACGTAGTTGTCCACGCGCTTCAGACCCTTGAAACGCTTCAGAAACTCGTACGTTTCATCCGTGTTGTGGAGATGGGAGAAATTCTTCCACTTGATGTGGAAACGCTGTAATCTCGTTTCAGGATAACGTGAATTGGAACATGTTTTGGGACATACCACGTTACTGTACCACAAATCTTCCGGATCATCTTCATGGGCATCGTCTCTGCAGTGACTGAGGACGGCTTCGATCTCATCGTCTTCTTTAGTGAGTGAAGGGTCGACATAATATGCCTCGACGGCCTCCTCCTCCGAGAGCATCGCAAGGTCTTGGTTGTCTTCGTAATAATTCGGAATCTTGTTTCCGCGACTAGAGACACGTATCTCGTCGCCAGACACGCGAGGCTTCTTCTTTTTCTTCGATCGAGCACCATAATCTGAATCTGAATCTGATGAAGCATGGCGTATGGCTGCTTTGAATGATCGTCAGTGAGTAGTGCAGATATGCATGACGATACACCAACCTTTTGGCCGAGGAGCGGACGAGGCCGGAGGAGCCTTCTTCTTCTTCTTTCTAGAGGCCTTCTTCTTGCCATACTCGTCGTCTCCATAGGAAGCATCGCCGTCGTCGTCGTCATCATCATCCCCGTCTTCGGCATGGTCTTCGTAGCCCTGGGAGATGATATGGGGTCAAGCGATAAGGATGTATGATAAAGAACGACTTACCGAGTCTTCGGCATCCTTGGAGAGAACATCAAGGATTAGGACGGAAAAGGCTGAGGAAGAGATGACTTACAGGTTGCTTATGGGGGGTTGATGGACCTGCAACTGGGTTCTCTAAGATTGCAGAGGCGGTATCGTCGACATACTCTGCGTCACCCTCTGCATCTGCATCCGGGTCGGCATCGGCATCGGCGTCTGGGTCTGGGTCGGGAGGGGGATGGCTAGAGGATGGGTGTTGTACGGGATGGTCATCGTCGGAGTCGACCTGCATGCTGTCATCACTGTCATAATTGAGGTTGAGAGCGTCGGGATTGAGCGCCATGTGATGGACGGGGTGGGTGGTGGTGGTTGAGGGGAGAGAGGAGGGGAGGGAAGAGGTCGTCAAGGATGCTGTTGAGGAAAATGTTCACACGCGTGGCCATCGCTACGGACAACGCCGGGCAAGGCCCCATCGTCACCGCTCGTGACGAACTCCGGTTCTGCCGTGCCACATTCTTTGGACACCAAACTCACGAATTTACCCATTATTGCCATTATTATTTCGGTTTCTGTAAAAGGATAAACCCGGAATTAGCACGTTTATCGATTTTGGCTACGAATCCCCCGCCATTGTTCAAACGCATTGTCGCCGTCGATGGCAGCTTGGGATGAGATTTGGCGGTACAGTACAGGCCACAGTCTGCAACGACAGTGGGGTGACAGAGGGGATCTGGTGATAGCCGCCACGCAGCTTTGGGGCCAAAACTGATGTGCTCGCCGCCGCGTTCGATCAAGTGTCTCACCTGTGTCACGTCTTCTTCGCTCCCACTGCAGCGTGTGCGGCCCTGTTTGTGTCCCTCTGTCGGCATGCTCTGCCTCACCGTGGAATGCTCCATGTGTCCATCAAGGGCCGTTTATCGAGTGGGACTCGGCGTGTCACTCGCTGTCACTCACCCGCATGTTCCTCTTGTTTTGGTCCGGACGGCGTCCGCCGCGGTCCGCAATGTTTGCCCACTATGGTGACATAATCAGATCCCTTACACGTGTTCGCCTGCTCACCGCCTGTGACGATGAGCACGCCAATCGCCGTTTCTCAGCCCTCTCTTTGTCCCATGCCCTCTTCCCACACCACCATCCCCCTTGCCCCCAACCCGCCCTTCTCCACTCCCCCCTAATTGCCTCCACATACATCACCGCCAAACACTGTACTACTTTGGTTGCATTACGCCCATATCCATCTCTTCCATTCTCCCATCTTTTCGGATATGTGCCACCTCGGCCCCACTGATTGATCCATACATTTGGTCTTTGTGATGTTGAAGGGTCGCAACTGCCACACTTTGCGTCGAGTACGTTAACCGGCAGCATGTCCCTCAAGGCGATTCCACTGGTACACTTCATTCGACGATGAGATCGTTTGGACCGAATCTCAGATCAACGAGTTCCTGTCTCAGCCAACGGTCCGTATCGGACTTGCCGAACTCTATGTCCACAAAGTGTTCCCACAATTTGCTTCACCATGAGATTGCTGTCCAGTGCTGTGTTTCAACCCCGTACTCCCGGTCATCCCTCATCACAACCGCCGCGAGTACAGCCACAACTGGTGGCCCCTATTTTTCCACTTGATGCTCTGGGGAAAACAAAAGTGTTCGCGCGTCTGACCAGCAGGCTGACAGTGTATTGCTCACCATGACAGTACGACGGCTGACCAGTCAGCCTCATTGCCAGCCGCCTTGTCGTTAAAAACAATGGTCCGGGGATGCGAGTCCTTTACTCGAACCTTGCCTTCGACTCCCATCTTTTCTCTGTTCAACTTTGTCCTTGCCTTCACGCTCTTTACATCATGCTCTCCTTTATCTGCTTCACCCTTTTGCTTCCGCTCGGCGTGTTGTCCCACCCATTGACTCTGGTCCACAAGGTCGGTGTCGTCGTCAGTATCTGTCCCACTGTGACAGCTAACAGATTCGATTGATTAGACCACGTCCGTCTCCTGCGTCATCGCAGATGTCAACTACCCGAATCCCTACGAGACGCTGATGCTCCTTGACCGCCGCGCCATCGCCCCTCCCTTTGGTCTATCCAAGCGTACTTTCGCCGATCTCCTCATCTGGTGTCACGAATACGGACATTCCACCAGCGGCATGCTTCTTGCTCGACAGAATCCCAGTTGCCCTGCTGGAGCGGGAAGTGGAGCGGGTGGGGGTGACAATCAAGGAGCAGTCGGTTCTGCATCTTCGGCTGGTGGAGACAGTGGCTCTGGAGGTGCCGGTTCCAATGGTGCTACAACGTCTTCGGTTTCCGGCAGCGGTGTTTCCGGTGCGAACAACGGAGCTGCATCCTCTGGTTCTGGTTCTAGTGGTTCAGCAACATCCGGTTCCGGTTCTGGCGCTGGCTCTGGCACTACTGCAGCGTCTTCGGGTTCTCCTGGCTCGGGTACCTCAGGTGCCAACAACGGAGTCTCATCGTCTGGTTCGGGATCTAGTGGTTCAGCGACGTCCGGTTCCGGCTCTGGCACTGCTGCAGCGTCTTCGGGTGCTTCTGGCTCGGGTACCTCAGGTACCAACAACGGAGTCTCATCGTCTGGTTCGGGATCTAGTGGTTCAGCGACGTCCGGTTCAGGTGTTACCTCTGGCTCATCGGGGTCCTCCGCTTCCAGCGGCACAAACGGTCAAGCAAGCACAACTACAACAGCTGTGACTACAACACCCTTGACGTCTGCGACTACAACATCCACCACATCTTCGACTACAACGACGACGTCTGCAACTTCAACTGCATTGGCTACCGCGGCCATATCCGCATGCCCACCAGGTCAGACAGCATCAGTTGCCGCCACTGTAACAGTGAGTGGTGTGGCGGCAGGAATCATTTGTGTGGCGATTTAGTGAGTGATGTGACGCGGAGTCTCAGTTGCCAGCCTACTTTTTTTGGCTTGTACATACCAACCTTTCGTTCTTGAACACCCTTTACTTTGTACTCGATCGTGAAATAAAAATGTGAACCAAATAACGCGTCAACAGCGCGCGTCTACACGTGATGAATTGAGCTGGTGTATTGTATTTGCACGACGACCAAGGAACAGTTGGAAGAGCCCTGCGATGGATACCCACTTTGCTGTTCTGCCTCTAGGTAGGTCTGAGATTTCCCCCCGGCCGAAATTCGAACAACTGGTTGAGTGCCTCAGACGTGATAGATGCCGTGGTGTCACAACTCCCCGACGAGACACCCAGTTTACCCCGTTTTCTGCGCCTTCCTCATCCTAGAACAGGTGCGTCGCATCCTACCACTGAAATAACCATCCCGAGCGTCGCGTCCAGGCATTGCGTCGCTCTTCTTAGCTCACGAGCCTGTCCCCAATGAGGACGAGCCCGACCGAAAGCATGTCTCGAAGATACTAGAGGTGCAAGCGGTGGAACCACCCAACGCACGCTCTTGGTTTATTGGCGACGAGGTCATCTCAGGTATGTCTTACCGAGCTCGGTCACTTTGGGTGTTGAATCGGTGGCAGATGGAAAGCTTCTCGTCATGACGCCCGTGGACCCATTGTTCCTCTTGATACCTATACTTCGAGCGATCAAGCAGGTAAACCAGGCACGCTCTGAAGGCCATATACAGTCTAACCACCCTGAAAGCACGACGCCGCCAACTTTCGGCCAGCGGAAGATATATTTGAAGATGCGGCGAGGCATATAGCAGAGATATCCAGGGCCAGTGGCGCGCAGGACACATCAGTATCTGTGGGAGTGGAAGATATAATCAAGTTCGCCGCCCTCGGGTGTACAAAGAAGGCGATGAAGCGACTTTGTGATGTCAAAGGCAAGCCTGATGGTTCACACAACACCTTTTCCTTACACGAACCGTCTTAGAGATTACAACCGAGATAACCGTGTTCAGATACTCGTCCGAAAAACTCATACAAGAGCTGAGAAAGAAGGTGGCGACATTGTCAACGCCGCGCATCACGGAGTTGTCAAGGTGCTTAGTGCGGAGCCTCGCCAAAGATGCACTTATGGAAGACAAAAACGAGGATCTGCTTGAGCGTGAGTGGTGATTGTGTGTAAATGGCTATCGGCCGAACGCCACGATCACAGTGGGAAGAACGAAACTGGCTTGCGAGTTATTGGGACAATACCTTCCCCACGACATCCAGGGGGAGCTGCTCGCATCGTACGAGTACGTACCTGGTACGATTGTCCCGAGTGATGCTGACGCCGATGGGCCGTTAGCTTCGGAAGACTTGACGCGCACGTGAAAGCCCTCGCAAAAGAACAGTCACTGCAAGCATGTGAGAATGATGCCATCACCAAGAAGTCAAAGGCTGGTCCCGTAACAGTTTCTGAGGGAAGCAAAAAGCGAAAGAAGGGATCACACGGAGTGGAGAAGCTCAAAAAGGCAAATGTCAGTGGGATGTCCAAGTTGTCAACCTTTTTCACAAAGAAGGCAGAGTAGCAAGCGAGGTATATCAATGATAGAGCTCGGCGTGCGTGTCGCTCAGAAGATGTTCGCTTGGAGACGCAATTCCAAATTGTTTTGAGAAACTGGCGAGTGTGTACCCCACGGCAACTCGTTTGAATGAGACTTCGCGAGTGATGGGACCAGTTTTTGGACTTCTTCAATAATTGAACTGTTCCAATGATGACTTGCACGTTCACAACCGCACTGAATCCACGAAATCGGGCCAGCTTGAAGGCGGGTTTCTACGTCAACGTGGACTGACCTGCTGACCACGCAAGTGTCTGAAATGGAATCATGCTCATGTTCTGGTTGCACATGATGGCGTGATATCGTCTCATGGGCCTTCCGAATCGGCCGCTTGCGGATCGTTCAAAAGGACCTAGGTCAATGAGTTGTGAGTTTCTGTACATTCGCTGAAAAATGGCCAACCCTCCTCACGCCGGTTCCTTGAAGGTCCGTTGCTTGTTTTCCTTCGAGCACCTCATATTGACTGTGTCTTAGGATCTCATCGCCCGAGATGAGCCCATTGCGGTACAGCTCAGCCGGGAAGCGGCAACGCTCAATGATATCGTCCTCACCGAAGTATGTGTCTGCGCTCCGAGTCAGGCGAGCCCGCTCATTCATGACCTTTGATGCCGACAGCGTCAGCTCTGTGATCTTGAGCTCATTCTCAACGGTGGTTTCAGCCCCCTCGAGGGCTTCATGAACGAAAGTGACTACAACAGGTACGTATCTCTTCGGCTTGCGGTCCGATGAACCTCACCACCGTATCTACAGCGTCGTGGACACACTTCGACTCTCTGATGGAACTCTGTTCCCCATACCCATCACCCTCGATGTTTCATCCGACGATATTGCTCGTCGCGGTATCACTCCTGGTGCCCGCCTCGTTCTACGTGACCCTCGGGATGACGAGGCGCTAGCCATCATCACTGTCCAAGACATCTACACTTATGACAGTGTCAGGGAAGCTATCCAGGTCTTTGGAGCAGACGACCCCGCCCACCCTGCCGTCGCTTATTTGCGGAACAGCGTCAAAGAGTACTATGTCGGAGGCAAGGTACAAGCAATACAGGCCCCTTCGCACTTTGACTATGTTGCCCTCAGATGTAAGACTCTCGCCCACATTAACCACCTTATCTAACGCATCTACCAGATACCCCTGCTGAGCTGCGTGCTCACTTTAAAAAACTCTCATGGAACAGGGTCGTCGCATTCCAGACTCGCAACCCAATGCATCGAGCTCATCGTGAACTTACTGTTCGCGCTGCTCGTCAGCGCCAGGCTAATGTCCTCATTCACCCCGTAGTCGGCCTGACCAAGCCTGGTGACGTAGACCACTACACCCGTGTGCGCGTCTACGAAGCTATCATGGCCAAGTATCCAAACGGAATGGGCCATCTAGCACTCTTACCTCTCGCTATGCGGATGGCTGGGCCCCGCGAAGCAGTCTGGCATGCCATCATTCGCAAAAACTTTGGTGCAACTCACTTTATCGTCGGTCGAGACCATGCTGGCCCTGGAAAGAATTCACACGGCAAGGATTTCTATGGCCCGTACGATGCCCAAGAGCTTGTCGAGAAATACAAGGATGAACTCCAGATTGAGATGGTCCCATTCCAACAGATGACATACCTTCCTTCTACCGACGAGTATCAACCTATTGACGAGGTCCCTGCCGGCGTGCAGACCCTTGATATCTCCGGAACCGAGCTACGCAGACGCCTCAAGACCGGGGCACCCATCCCTGATTGGTTCAGTTACGAGTGAGTACAGCATATCGCTTTCATCGACTTGCAAACGGAACCTTACATCGTTCGTGTAGAGCCGTCGTCAAGAGATTGCGTGAAAGTTACCCACCACGCAACAAGCAAGGCTTTGTCTTGTTCCTCACTGGCTTGCACAACTCTGGCAAGGACGTCATTGGCAAGGCACTTCAAGTTGCATTGAACGAACAAGGTGGCAGGAGCGTTTCCCTGCTGCTCGGAGATGCTGTCAAAGACGACCTGAACCCCAAGTCACTTACTCTGGAAGAGCGGCATGATAACTTGCAACGTATTGCCTTCGTTGCAAGTGAGCTGGCACGGGCTGGCGCTGCCGTAATCGCTACCCCGGTGGCTCCCGAGGAGCGCTCAAGGGCATTTGTCAAGGACACCGTCGTGTCTAGTGCCGGTGCAGGGGGGAACTTCTTCCTTGTCCACGTAGCCACGCCTCTCGAACACTGCGAGAGTACAGACAGACGTGGAGTGTATGCGCAGGCAAGAAATGCCACCATCAAGGGCTTTGTCGGCGTCGATGTCGAGTACGAAACACCCAAGAAGGCGGACCTCACAGTGGACGTCACTACCCAGAACATCCCGTCCATAGTCCACAGTACGTCGTACCGTGTCTTCACAGCGGGAAACCATGCTGACCATCCTTTCCGTTCAGGCATTGTTCTGCTGCTAGAGACAAATTCGTTGATTTAGACCCTCGCATCTTCACGATTAGATATTTGTATCTGGCATTTCCATAGCTGATACCAAGCATGTAGAATATAAGTACCAATTGACTGTCGCCAACGCCGCATGACTTTGAAGTATGTGAACATAAATTGTTAGCCGAGCGGTACGGTACGGAACCAGCCTCGACATTGTAATTCCGTGTGCTCGCGCTTTTCCTGTTCTGACCAAGTTCAGCGATGTTGTCCCTAATCCGACGAGGACCGCGTTCGTTCGGACGTCTGTCAAGTCCTTATCGATTATCAAGCAATAGCCCTCGTCTTACCTTGAACTTGGCTGCCACACGCACCATGTCGGTCTACCACGGAGAATCTACTATTCGTCCAGAACCGGACAAGGTCCTCAAGGATATTGCAGACTATGTCCACAATTATCAAGTCACTTCAGACGTTGCGTTCGAGACTGCACGTCTCTGTCTCATTGACACCATCGGCTGTGGTCTCGAAGGATTGCGCTTCGAAGGATGCTCGAGGCTGTTGGGACCGGTCGTCGAAGGTACCATCGTGCCAAACGGTGCGTCCCGCGCGCAACTCGACAAAACCATCCCGGTCTGACCCTTCGATGCAGGAACAAAGGTCCCCGGAACAAACTACCAGTTGGACCCAATCCGCGGTGCCTTCAACATTGGCACGATGGTCCGGTACTTGGACTTTAATGACTGTTTCCTTGCCGCGGAATGTGAGTTCTTCTACTACCTCGCGCCTCGAAATGCTGTCCGCTTCCTCGATTCACGCCTTCGCTGTACTGAGAACGTATGTCAATAGGGGGTCACCCATCAGACAACCTTGGCGCAATTCTCGCAGTTGCAGACCACCTCGCGCGGCAGGGTCAACCGTTGACGGTCCGTGACGTCCTCGAGAGCATGATCAAGGCGCACGAAATTCAGGGTGGTCTTGCCCTCTTGAACTCGTTCAACCGCGTCGGTCTCGACCACGTCGTACTCGTCAAAGTAGCCAGCACCGCCGTCGTGTCGAAGCTACTGTAAGGGTCTCTTCTGCTTGCTTATCTCCCTTGCATGGCTCACGCACATCGCAGTGGACTCTCCCATGCCCAGACCATCGATGCGGTCTCGCAAGCATTCGTCGACGGTCAGTCGCTCCGCACGTACCGTCATGCCCCTAACACTGGCCCTCGCAAATCGTGGGCTGCTGGCGATGCATGCTCGCGTGCCGTGAACCTCGCGCTCCTCGTCAAGAAGGGCGAACTCGGCCTCCCATCCGTGCTCACCGCAAAGACCTGGGGCTTCTACGATGTCTTGTTCAAGGTACAACTGCTTCCTGATGTTCCCGACGATCCCGTTCTGACGACGACAACCAATTAGGGCAAACCGTTCGAGTTCCAGATGCCTTTTGGCTCCTACATCATGGAGAACGTCCTTTTCAAGATCTCCTATCCCGCCGAATTCCACGCGCAGACCGCCGTCGAGGCTGCGCACACCATTCACGCGCAGCTAAAAGCGCTGGGCAAATCTTCGGACGATATCAAGAGCGTACGTATCCGTACGCAGGAAGCTGCCATTCGTATCATCGACAAGCATGGTCCCTTGGACAACTTTGCCGACAGAGAGTACGTCCCCCTTTCGTTTACTCGCACCCTTTATTTTTCCTGTATTGGGGGTCGATCTGATACGACGATGAATCACGCTCCTCTAGTCACGCCATCGGCTACATGGTCGCCTACCCGCTCATCCATGGCGAGCTCACGTCCGACTCTTACACCGACAAGTCTGCGGCTGATCATCGCATCGACGCGCTGCGTGCCAAGATTCACTGTGTCGAAGACAAGACGTTCTCCGTCGAGTACCACGAGCCTAGCAAGCGTTCCATCGGCAACGCGCTCTTGGTCGAACTGAACGACGGCACCGTACTGGACGAGGTTGTGGTTGAGTATCCCGTTGGACACAAACGCCGCCGCACAGAGGGCACACCTCTCTTGATCGAGAAGTTCAAGCGACACATCTCCTACCACTATGATGCAGCTCACCAAAAGAAGTGAGTACTTCAGGAATGCTTTCGAGTCCGACGGGTCGACCGACGAATTGTGATTTATTAGGATATTGAACACTGTTTCCGATGCAAACAGTCTGTCCAAGCTTCGCGTGGATCAATTTACTGATCTGTTTGTGAAGCAATGAAGTGTTCTTGCATCGGCTTTTACTTCCTGCACGAGCCATAGTAATGTCAGAGTTGCTTAGAATGCACATGTCACGGTCATCATGTACAGGCTCCCATCGAGTGAATCAACTCGGATGCATTTCATATACGATTACAGACAGACAACACTGCACAAAGGCCTGAAAACACGATGCATCCATTGAAAATGCACGAAGAGAAATTACTATTATACTCCCTAACCCACAAGTCCACGCGTCGGCGCTTGTTCGTTCATAGTGGCAGGCCCTTTGAGCTTCTTGTATCGGTGTCTCTTTCTGTGCCCATGATGATGACCTTCTTTATTCTGTTCATGAGATCCGCTGGCCTGCTCTCGAATGTTGTGTTCTTTGGTTATTGGAAGCCGAACCTTGACCGGGGAAGTCTCGTGGTAGAAAGGGATAGACGGGGCCCCTAAATTGCTTTCGAATTCAGGCAAATCGGGTATAGCGGACTTTCGTGTTACATCGACAAAAGGTACTTCGAGGTAGCGTATTTGATGTCCCGTCGTTCCATCGTGACTTGACGAGATACTATCAGTCGTGACCTGGCTTTGCAACCTGGGTGGGGATACAGACGTTGAGAGTTCCAGGAGAGCGCTGTCTTCTTCTGGCACGGATGAGAGACGCCGTTGCATGGGACGCGTCGGGGGCATCGAGCGTGCATTGTGGTATGAAGACCCTCGGGATAGAGTCTGCGGTGACTCTGGTGAGGGAGGTGTGGGAACAACGGGCGAGCGGTAAACACTTCGGAGGGAGCCGACGGTGTTTTCATCGTTAGAAGGCAGCGGGGGCAAAGGGACATTTGGTGGTGGGACTGGCTGGAGCGGCGAGAAGTGTGCGATCGGAGACAACGCTTGCAGTTGTTTGATATACTTCGCTAGTGTGCTTGAAGAGGACGAGCTTTGTCTAAGGGATGCAGCTGAGTTAACATTCGGCACAATTTGCGGGGTCTTAGCGGATGAAATATTTGTGCTTGTATCGAAATTGTTGACATTATCATGTTCGTGCCGGTCGTAAACGTGGCGAAGATACTGCGAGGCGTTAGCACTGGATCGATATTTTTGCGAAGGGCCAGGAACCGGATGCTCGGTAGAACCAACCAATTCGGGGGAAAACGTTGAACAGTAAGCGAGATACGGAGAAAAATGAGAAGACCATTGAGGAGACGAGGAATTGGGCGGCGTTGGAAGAAAATTTTGTACTTGCAAATTTTGCTTCTGAAGCGCTTGCCTATACAGCTGTTGCTGGCGGTATTGTTGCGCAATTTCAATGGGTGATTGTCTCGTAGCTGTGCTGACCGATTCATTGGGACGAGGCTCGACAAAGATACGAGGGTAAGAGTGCGGAAGTCCTGGGGCCACAGCAGCTGGAATAACAGGTTCGAGTCGTCCCGGGTAGGCACTGTACGAGTCCATATCAGCCAACGAGGTTCTGAGCGCCTGTCGGAGACGAGCGAGTTGCCATTCCAGCATACGGTTATTATCGACCGGAAACACATCCGCATCGTTCACGAGATTATCAGGAACTCCAATACTGGTCGGCATCGACTGTCCTTCGTTCCACGGAAGCCCACTGACGACATCTTGATGGGTTTCGATATCGGGTGAAACTTGACTCAGCGGATTGCGCTTGTCATCGTGGGCGTATCGTTGTGTCCGAGCGAGGCTTTGCTTCGCATGACTTGCGTGTGCGGAGGTCTGTGTCCGGGACAACTTAGGGACTTGTTGAGTAACAGGAGTCCTCTTCTTTTGTAAACGTGGTGGAACTTGACTGGGTCCGTATGAAGGAGCGTTTTGAGGATTGTCAGGGTGGGACGAGAGACCTTCGGCGCGAATATGGTTATGAGGTTGATCGTCCGGACCCAACCCCCATATCATCTGGGCTACATTGTCGGGTTCCTCTATGATCGTTCCCTCGGCACCACTATACAAACATCGGTCTCGAAGTGTTTCAACGAATATTACACAACTCACGATGGACATCTAGCATATGGTAAGGAGAGGGGTCCATGAAGAGCGGGTATTGGGCGGGGAGGAGAGTTCGCCCATGTGATCCAATCTGGAACGATTCGGATCACTGCGATGGGTCAGAAACCTTGAATATATGCGTGTGAATTACCTTCATCTTCTTCAATAAGCGGTTCTGGAGAGTATTTTCTACGCAAAAACCCCTCTGGGAGTTGAGTACCAGCTGCGATAATGAGAAGGGACTCTGGAGAGGAAGGTGGTGAAGGGGTTTGAGGAACATCAGAAGGCGCGCGGAAAACGCGGACGCGCTCGCGGCGTCCGCTATATGATCCAAACGAGTCGCCAGCTGCAGTAGAGGGTGATTGGAAAAGTTCCGCGGACGGCTCCAATACTGGCCGAACACGATCGGGCATAGACACGACTCGTTTACCGTGACTGTGAGACAGGATGGGCGAAGATTCGCTCTCGTTTTCTGGCATCGATACGATGCGCCGGTTCACGATTGCCCCCACAGGACCCCAAGCGTGCTTACGTTTGGAAAGTCGGCGAGAAACCAGTGGCGCGAGTATTGGGCTAATCGGACTTTGCGGTATGGTATATGCGCTGTTTGAGCCAGTGGGGGATGACGTTGGGATCGAATTATGTCGCCCGGTGTGTGCTTCCTGCGCGACTCCACGGCGTGTCACGGGTGGTGCAGCCAATACCACGGCGGGGTCAGCATACGGAGATGGAACGGTGTCTGTCTCCGTCTGGACCGCTCTGTCTACATATTCCTTTATGAGACCCATCGGCGAGACGCGGTGAGGATGGGGGGAAGAGGAAGATGAGGAGGCAGGGGGACGATGAGTATTTAAGGAAGGTGAGATGGAACAAATTGAATCTCCACCACTCCGCGATAGTAGGGATGCCGATCTGCCGAGTCGGATTGACACGTGACGGGGGGGATTCATCAGCGCCGGGAAAAAGAGGAATTACCGAAATTGGAAAGGCGGTGTGATAGGACGCTCTCAAGCGCCACTGGCAACTTTACACAGACTCACGTCCTCCCCCCCGTCATCGCCGTCGCCGTCGTCGTCGTCGACCGTCCATGCCATAGTCAAAAGGGATGATTATTTCCGACGAAGACGACACCCAGAAGATAAAGGACCCCCCCGTTGCTACTCCCACCGTTCGTTACCCGGAGCGAGCAGCGAGTCGCCGCCGTCCTTTCAGTCCCTTGCCCGACTATGAAACATCTCAGGCATTGGCCCTTGGCGGTCTCAATGACTCGCAGGTCACTCTTTACAAACCCCCACCTCGTCGCCGCTTTTTCGACTCCCGCCTTTGGAGGGCCATCATCATCTCTCTTATTGTCTACATTTTCCTCACTCTTATCATTGGCGTCCCTATCATTGTCCATGTGCGTTCTCTCACTACCTACAACCCCTTTCTCCCTCACCTTCATAGCAGAAAGAATACGAGAGCGAGCAGAAATACCCTTACAACGCGCTCACTTATGCCCTTGTTTGGCCAAATAAAAATTCTGGTTCCTACTACTCTGGCGACATCAATAACATCTCAAGCCCCATCCAATCAGGAATATTCCCTGTCTGCAATAACTGGACAACGGTTGAGTACGGTACCAACGCACCCATCGTCCTGGCGACGTACGTCTTTTTGTCCTTTGGCCGTACCCTTATTGTTGACTCCATTCGATCATTTTACAGGACTGAACGCTACGTTTCCCCAAACGGACAGTTCAGCATCACTTCAAACGCGTCCTGCACCGATGATCTCAACCTTGTTCAGGGTGCCTTTTACACCGGTATCAACCCCAACCAGAGCGTTCAAGCTGCTGTCTTATCAATCATGATGCAATCTTCCTCCCCAAGCGTTTTCAGTCGCACTTTTGTCTGTTTTGCCGTCGCCGAAAACTTCACTGATCTTTCTCTTTATGTTTGTCTTCCGAGTTCATATATCAATTGTTCCATCACAGTGACTCACATCCTTCCAGGTTCCGGACAACCTCACTTCAACCGACAATATCCTATACAACATTACTCTCTTGTTCCCACAAACTGCAATTCCTTCCCAGGTCGACTCCTTTGCCACCTTTCTACCCATGTTCGATCAACGGTTCAGCTCCTTTGGTGGCAATGTGGCCTTTGACAAAGTCTCTATCGAAGGCCCTGTCTCTCGCGTAACCGTTGATGTAAGTGATTCGGGATAGCTGGATACTGAGCTCATCTGACGCTCACCACGACAGTACCTACAAGCCGACAGGTTACTGGTAGATACATCGCTAGAACCAGTCACAGGGACATTCTCTGCCAACACTTCTCTCCTCATCAGCACCATCATGGCGTAAGTCCGTTCAGCAACATCTGTTTGAACCGTATTCATCCCAGCATCCTCGTCATCGATAGCCCCATCGTCGCTAACATAAGCTTGTACAATGATCCCAAGTCTCAGTTCCCCACTACCCTCGATGTACACACAGGAAATAGGTGTGCCTTATCTTCCATCTCCGACTTTTACACGGCTTTTGACACTGCTTCTGCGCAGCAACTTGACCGCCAACGTCACTGTCTTAGCTCCTAACAAGAATCCTCCGTTGAGACCCAACTTTATTGCGAACCTTCGCACCTTTTCCGGCTCCCTGTCCACCAACCTCGTGCATGACCCGACTTCTCCTCCCACGGCTATCCAACTACACGTCATCAATGACCTTGGTCCTGCCGATGTAACCCTTGACAACCTTTTTGAGGGAGCATTCCAGGTGTCCACAAAACAAGCATCTGCATTTGTTACACAAGGAAACGCGAATGTGACAGATCCTTGGGTTCCTGGGCTGGAAAGAACCATGGCTATGGAGTTTAACTCAACAACGCGGTCATATGGGTGGATTGGCTGGGGAAATGTGGGGACGCCCTGGAGTGCGTATCAGCAGGGGGAAGCAATAATCGACTCCTCGCTAGCAGACGTGTCGCTGTCATTCCTGGGGTGATTGGATTTTTGGGGTGGAAAGAGGGGGTAGTTTCTCAAGCGTCTTCGTTTGCTTGTTGGCTGATCTAGCGGTACACATCCAATCTATCTATCCTGTTACCAGTCCAGGTATATCGCGGTATCTTGGCCACGATCTGGTGATCCTAGTCTCTCGGACAATTTCCCGCTGACTGACCTGTTCTCGATACGCTTCGTTCTTTTCGTCCCGATTCCTTCCGACTCAAGGCCTACTGGCGTGGCAATGTAACTTGATTGGTATTTTACATTCTCTGTAGGATCATAAGTTAATAGACGAACTTTCATTGCACTATTCTTTGACTATTCTTGTAACATTACTTGTCGAAGGCTAGATTTCGCTGTACTTGGTCGTATTGGAAGCATACTAGTACTTTTACAATTGAGCTGGTCCTCGTAACAAAACTCCGTCATACATCCATGCCATCCTCCCATACCCTACGATGTCGCACCAGCGGCACCACCATCACCCGCTCCGCGTCTTCTTCCCTTGGTAGACCCATGTTCCGCCAACAGGGCGCACAGAGCAAACAGGGACTTTCACCCAGTCGGATATCCCCTACGACAGTAAGCACTGCGGGGACTTTGGCACAGGCTTTGCAGATGTCGCCAAGGGTGGGCGTAACATGTACGGTGAGGGGGTAACCAGATGGTGGATCAAGCGGGTGAGCCAACCTGTGAATGAGTCACGAATCACTCGACAGCAACCAGTAGAACAGCACACACCTGATCTGATCGACGACAACAAAGTGCTCGCAGTTTCCTTGGTGGAGCATCCAATATGGCTGATTGATCCGAAGAGTGAGGGAAGTGAAAGGCGTCTGGCTCAACGACGTGGGCGACTTGGTGATCTGCGGTCGTTTATCTTCTGGCAACCTTTGCAGATGAGATAGGAGCTTGCTATAGCAAAAAGCATGTCGTGAGTCGAAAGGACCATCTCCCATGTAAAGAGATCGGGCATACTCTGCGTAGTCATCGCCGGGCCGTCCGTCCCCATACGCGACACCTTCGATGAGCAACAAACATCCTTCTTCAGCACGTGCAGCAGTCTCTTCACCTTGCTCTTCGCTTTCATATGTATATCCGACCACGTTGCCGTGGCTATCGACCACCTCGTTCGGCATTTCGCTTGAATCACAAGGAATCGCCCGGACGAAATCTCCGAGGGTCTGAGAGGACAGCACGACATGCTGGGAGAAACGAGTAAGCTGACTATGAATCCAGGGCACACGATTGTGCACAGTGAGCGTAACGAGAGCATCTCGATGCGGAGAACTCTCGCTCGGTGCTGAAGCGGGGGTTGAACTGGCCCCGGTAAGACAAGGAGATTGAGAAGACGGCCGATTGCAAGTCAACGTGCCATGTCCCGTTTTCTTGACATATTTGAGCGCATTAAAGTCTGAGCGCTTGGATGCGCGCATGAAAAACGCGGATTCCTGATTCAATCTGTCCAGCAAGTTGCGATCAATTCTGCACGGAGGAACGCATGTCACAGGAATCGTACCCCCAGCATCGAAGGGAAACAGCTTCCAGCTTCTCCTCCAACGCGCGCACCTCTGGCTGGGCTTCCGCTGTCTCGGGATCCGGTAAATGTTTTCGCTTGCGTCCCCCCGAGGCAGGGCCGCCAGCCTGGCTATGTACTGCGTTTATAGCGGCAGCATGTGTGCGATAGATATGTGCGGAGAGCATAGGGTTATCCCACACCTCCTCAACGGCAGCCTTTAGCTCGGCGACACTGTCATGGCGTTGAGCGTAGATTAGTCGTGAATTTGGACTAGGCGAGCAGGGACAGTCCCTGTGGACGTACCTCCCAGAGCACTCTGCTTCTACTGCAACCCGTTCGCCTTCTGAAAGGTTCTGCCAGCCAGCGTGATTAAGCACGTCGCTCGCCAAGGGGAAAACGAGTGAGGCGGTGTCATCAAGAAACTTGCGGACGGGTATAGGCTCTGAAGGAGGGCCAAAGAAGGAGTCGTACCCCCGCGTGATGTCGACGCTCATAACTGCAAAGTTTCAAGTTGCCGATGGCCAGAGGCGAGAAGTGGTAATCGAGGGTATCGCACTCATCCGTGAATTCAATAGACAAAGACTGTAAGAGCCTTCGCGAAGTTTGTGTTGTTAGTATAAGAGCAGTTACCGATACGGTCAAATTCCAAACGGTTCAAGCCGAGTCTCGTAGTACACGCGCCAACTAAGAGGAGTCTCATATCGTTCTCCCGTTCATCGCGCTCTTTCCGGCCCTCTGAATCCTGATATATTGATCCAATCCAGATAGTTTGTAGACGATACATGCCATGTAAATATGCAGTTCATACGACGAACATATGCTTAGCGACGACCTGATCTTGGTGGAGAAGCGGCTTGTTTGAGAATCGCCTCCCTCGCCTCCTCCACAGCAGATTCCGAACCTACAATCAGTCTGAATTTGACGCTCTAATCGAGGTAGTACGAAGAACGCACCAATGATAACGATGGTATTGTTCTCTCTGCTGACGGTAATGTCTGCACCGGTCTCAGCACGCAGACGAGCGACATTGGAGCCCTTTGACCCAACGATTCTTGGGAATGCAGAACGATCAGCGAGGGTCAAGAAGCCGACATGAGTCATTGCCTCAGCCTGTTCAATGGCTGTCTTGATATCGCTCTGTGCGCGCTCGAGACTTGCAGCGTCCCTTGCTTTCAGCATCCACTCCGAATCACCTTCCTCCGCGTCCTGGTAGTTGGGAGCAACTTGCCAGGTCGATTCCGGAGCGTCTTCTTCCGCATCGTCAATCCGGGCAGTGGATGTAGCATCTTGCGGAGGATCGGTGGGTACCGCAGATTTTTGAGGGTGAGCAGATTGTTCGACATGTACACCGTATGATCGGAGGTTACGGAAGAAGCTCCCCTGCTGCGAGATTGCATGGTGATATTTCAATGGTACAGACACCACGACAGTGAGCAGCTCTACAGGGGTCGGTCCACTCTGGACTCGTGCCTGGCGAAGATATCAATTGCTGCAGTGCGTTCATCACTTCTCGTAGCATACCTTGAGTTCACCGATTGCAGCTTCACAAGCAGAGCGACCGCCGGAGACTTTGACGATGTCAGCCGGGTCTGCATCCTTGATCTCATCTGCATTGACAGCCTCTCCTACATAGTTGTAGGATCGAGAACCAGGGAACTGTACTTGGACACCCGTGCGGGTTTGCAATTCATTCAGGTGCTGACCGCCTCTGCCAATGAGATTACGGTGCTGGCCTGCTGGAATCTCAACGGCCAGCACTACGCGGTCTCGCAAAGTAGCAACCGTCTTCTCGAGTTCTGCCTTGATTTTGTTGACAAGAGCAGGTTCTCCACGAAGACGCACTTCGTCGGAAGGCTCATCCTGCCGAGGGCTGATATCATGGTTAGCCGGGGGCTGGGCACCGTCGGAGAATTACTTACAACCGAACAAGTCCTGCTTGCAGCTTGGAATCGGATGGACCACCACAACGAATTATCAAGTCTTTCAAACCCTGACCACCAGTGCCAATGATGGTCCTATGGAACTTCGTCTCGATGACAAGTGATGCCAACGTTTCCTCACCAACCTGCTCAGCGATTGCCAAAATAGCAGTTTTGGCATCGCTGATGGCTTGCTTGGTTCCACGGACAGTAATGTTAGTCATAGCGTTGTTATCATCCGTAGCCTTGTCGATGTCGATCTGGGCGCCTGTGTCGTCCTTGATCTCGTTGATGCTCGCGCCGCCTTTACCGAGAATACGCGCAACAGCACGAGTCGGGACAGTGAATTTGAGAACATTGTTGGACTCCTTTTCAAACTCCAGAGCGTCGAGAAGTTCGGATTTAGCACCAGCTACACCCTTCTTGCCACCCTTGACGAGGACTTCGTCAGGCTTAAGGGCTTCACGAGTCTTGCTCTCGCCGTTTTCCGAGGACCCCCGGGGGAATGTGATCTTGACCCCGTATTTATCCTCGAGGCGAATGGCATATTTACCATTGTGGCCAATCAGGGAAGCATGGTATTGGGCGGGGATTTTGAGAGTTTCCGATGTCTCGTCTGCCTACATTGTATGTCAGTGACGCGTTGGATGTGGCGACTACGAGGAACTAACCAATCTCTCGACCTGAGTCAAGATGCGCTTCTTGGCTTCCTCGACGTTCTCCTTACGTCCTGTGATCTGAGCATGGCGTCAGCTCTGTCCCGCGACTTGTGTGTAGTAGTGACCGACCTTGAATTTGGACTTTTGGTGAACGGGCTTCTTCTTCTTGACGCTGTCCTTCTCCTTCTCCTCAACCTCATCAGAAACGTCTACTCTGACACCAAGTTGGTCTCGTAGCCTGTTGATACCGACTCCCTGCGCACCAACAACTCGACCGACATATTCCCTATCGATTTCAAATTCCATAGACTAAATATCGTGCGCAGTCGGTGATAAAAACACTATGGAGGGGTTGGATTCACTTACGTAGCTGCTGATAATGGCATCGTTTTTGGCATCCTCCACGACTCGCAGGATTTCCTTGACAGCACGATCGACATCTGCACTGACCCCACGGACCAGGATGACATCCTGACTGGATGGATCGCCTGCCTCAGCACCAACCTTGATCGACAGGGCCATTTCTTCGCCGATGATTCTAGAGGAACCAATTATACGATATTCACGGCTGGGAATATATACTACTTACGCGTTGAGAGTGGTGCTGTCTTTGCCAACCACTGCCTCATGCCAACGTTTCTCGACAGATATTAGCTCGCTCTTGACATCAGCAGCATCCTTCGCCATCTTGAGCAATTCCGCAGCGACGTCATCCAGATGCTTCTCTTTCTCAACAGGCGAAGGCGAGGCCGAAGGTGAGAAAGGGTCATAAACCAGGAGAACCGAAGATTGCTCCGCAGGCTCGGGAGGGAAAAAGACTTCAACATTGTGAGCCTCGTAGAACTGCTTCAACCTGAGTGATGTTAGAAAGACTTCTAGAAAGGTACAAGTA
This sequence comes from Boletus sensibilis, assembly GCA_038092655.1. Classification (NCBI taxonomy): domain Eukaryota; kingdom Fungi; phylum Basidiomycota; class Agaricomycetes; order Boletales; family Boletaceae; genus Boletus; species Boletus sensibilis. Next base: position 16,771 of record JBBPQU010000018.1, on the reverse strand, counting down.
GCGATTCACTTTTTCGCATGTTTCCCCATGATAACCCGGTGGATGAGCCAATCGATGGAAACCTCCCTCGTTGCGCCGATCAATTTACCAAGAAGTTCCGAAACTTGCCTGACAACAGCATCCACTAGCGGCTTCTCTCCGACAATATCAATGTTAAGGACTGAGGCCTGGCCGACGGCCGTTGCGGATGGCGTGAAAACCGAAATACCTGGATGATCAGTACTGAGGGTCTTGGGGTAGTTGATGCGCGTAATGTAAGCCAAGAGTTGACGTGAAACTGTGATAGGACCGGGAAGCGGGAACTCGTGGATGTACTGTGAATTCGCCTTCTCCATAACAGCACCAAGACCAGTAGAGATGTCCTCTTGCTTGCCATAGACCAAGACCTCTTCACCTTGCTCATGAGGCTCGGGAACGACAACAGAGCACCGGCTCTTTGCCATAATCTCATCGAGAGCTTTGCCAACAAGGAGACGATGCTGGCGCTTGGGCAACGAAATCTTAACTGGGATGAGCGCAGACTTGAATGATTCGATGGTTCCCTGGATGGTTTCGACAACACGGACGACAGCCTCGCGATCGCCACTGACGGTGATCTCACGTTCCGGAGCATTCAAAGCAAGGTGTATTTCACCACCCTGCGCTGCCTCAATGAAGAGTGCGCGGCGGGCAGTGACGAAAGGAAGGATGTGATGCGGGATGTTCTTAACACGCTGAGTTGACTTGGAAGTCCTAGCCGAGATGATCTCGTTTAGCATGGCCTGAGCTTCGTACGCGAGAGGTTGCGGGCCTGTGATTGTGATAGGAACCAGGACTTCATCTTCCTCATCAGTAGGTGTGGCAGTCCCATTGGCAGTCCCATTGGGATGACCATTGGGTGTAACACTGTCCCTACGAGGAATATCCACCTTTACTCCAGTTTGCTCCCGCACCTGTTTCAAAGTAGCACCTGTGATGAATGGTCAGGATCCTGAATTAAATAGACGAACAAACGGTAACCAACCTTTGGATCCGATGATCACTGGAATAGTGGAGACAGGAGCAAGCAGGGTAATAGTGACCTGAAACTGTGTTCCAAGGAAATTCACAAAGTGCTACATGCGCACGCACCACGGGGCTCAAAAGAGCTAACAGGTTCCGTTTTGCCTTGTCAAGCTCCTTCTGAAACTCAGACTTCATGTGGAAAGTGGTTTGACGCGTCCTCTGGTTGGCAGAAGCCTCGATCTTGACTTTGAATTTAGACATGACCTGTTTCATGATTTCTCCAAGTGAAGTAGGTTTGCCGTCCTTGTTCGCCGCAAGTTCGATGGCGGACAAAGTGAAGGAGTCAGAGACCATAGGTTGAGACCGGATGGTTGCCTTGATGCGAGGACCAGAGTCAGCACCCCAAGCAGCAGACTTGGCGGACTGGGTTGCGGGAGCGGCAGAGGGTGCAAGAGACGGGAAAGCGGCCTGATCGCTAGTGTCCACCACGTTCTGAGCGGATGAGTTGGCTGGTATCTCATCCTCTACCGCAGCTGGGAAGGGGTCCGGTGTGCCTTCAAGTCCATGTAACCTCTAAACATGTCCCGACGGGAACCAAAACATCTCAGCCCGGAGATACGCAATAGCGACAGCGTCCACACCTGTAGTTCAGCCGCGGCCATGCCGTTGGGGGAAGTAGCCGACGTGTCCATGTGTCTGAGATTTGCGGGTGTCCAAAACACAGAACCTTTGACAGAAAATACCTGAACGTTGAGCTCGCGACGGAACTCAACGCAATGACCGAAAAAAAGCAAGATGATGATGGGGAATGAGTTTGGTAAAGCGCAGACGTGTCTTTCCAGCGGTTAATGGACGTGCGAACATCATCCTATTATTAGCCCGGGTCTACTTGAAACATATCTTTCGTACAAAAACACGACCAAGAAACATGTCTCTTACATTCACCAGCCCGGCTGCTCTATCGTTTAGCCTTCCACTTTACCTTGGTGATCGGCCTTGTTGCACAGTCTCTGACATCTGTCCAGGTCACTCACTCGCTTTACGTCTTCCAGTGAGAGTGTGATCAACTGCATCGTGGTCAATCACGTATGTTCTCCATTTGAATGAATGCTCCTTACCGTGACATTGTCCTTCTGCCTCTGTGGGTCCTGGCTCTTGGGAACAGCAGTGGTCCCTCTGGCAACGTGCCACGCCAAAATTACTTGTGCTGGCGACGCATTATACTTGGCAGCAAGTTAATTGATAATGGGGTCACCGCGGACAGTGGCGTAGCCTGCCTGCTGATCAGCTTCTGCCATTCCGGTTTCTGAGGTAAACTTACCGTTGGGAGTGTAAGCGGTGAGGTAACTTCCTTTGCTTTTGCTGGGCAAGGTATGGGTGGAGCATGGAAAGCATGAGAAATGATGCCGTGACAGACTTACTCCACCTGGTTAATTGCTGGAATGACCTTTGCTGTTGTCAACAGTTTCTCGATGCTGGAGACATGTCAGCGTCTTGACCTCGCCGGTTGATAGAGCAACAACCTTTTAATCGAGAAATTGTTGATGCCAATAGCTCTAACTTTGCCGCTGGCCAGGACTTACCGCCCAACTCGAGGGCCCTGAGGGACCCTCTGGAGTCTGGATTCTTCAACACCTCGTCATTCGCTGCGGAGTTGATCAGCTTCACAGGTGCAGGGGCACGGGCGGGGAGTTGTTCACTTACGTCCACGAGCGATCGTCTGAGGCCAGTGTATCAAGTACTACGATTCATCTGATGAGCGAAGAAGCGGCAGTGAGAAAAGGGTCGCAACTGACGAGATCGTAGTAATCTAACTTGGCATTCTTCGATTGATTCTTTGACCCGACCTGGGTGGTGCAAGCTGTGTGGTCGTGACAACTCCGGTCAGAAATCGGTCAGAAATTCACTGAAAGGGGTCTACATACGGAAGCTTTGTGGTCACAAATATCAGTTCCCGAGGGATGCCGGACTCGCGGATTGCAACACCCACGGAACCCTCGGTTCCTTATGACGCGTCAGTGTACGGGCAAGGAAATGAAAGAGGCGAAACGGACCGTATCCAGGGCAGTGTCCAAGCGCTATCCGATCTATAAAGGGGGTTAGTTCTGCGGTGCCTATCAAGCATGCTAGCATACTTAAAGAGCAGTAATAATCCAGTTTCAATATGAATTGAAGAAAAGGGAACCGTGGTTACCGATGACGGGCATCTTAATACCATTGTTCAGTGTTATGATCGGGACGGGCGTTGCCATGTTTGTAGTTAGTCGATGAGCTCTGGGGTGCTTTATCTAGGCCATAGAAAGAGAGACAGGAGAACATATGATGCCCTCGCGTGATCAGATCTGCCGAACTCCGACGTGAGTGTCACGTGGATTGATTTTATTTGACACGTGACCAATAGTAATAATACGTGGATGCACTTTGCATGATCGAGGGCACTTACTACTCCGACCATCACAAGAGATGCAGCGAGCCTGTCGCAGGGCTTGTCTCGCACTCGCGCTTTCCATTTCCATCGGAACAACCGTACTCGGCGCGTCTTTTCTCGGTGACGCCCTCGTTCGCAAAGACCAAGTCCAGGATGTCCTGGAGCACAAGCCTGTCCGCGGTGAACCCCTCTGCCAGCGCCAAGTACGTCGGCCTTGATCTGTATTTTCTTCGCGGCATTATCACAGTATATAATAGACCACAGGTCCAATTGAAACCACAATGTGTGACTATGAGTCCATCGAGAGCGTCAACGAAGAGCTGTACGCAAACCTCCACGATCTTGTCCAGACTCCATTCTTTAGGTACTTCCAGGTACATGGTTCATTCCGATCTACGCAGGCCTCTCACTCAACTGCCTCAATATTAAAAGGTCGACTTGTACCGTGAATGTCCTTTTTGGCAAGAGAACGGCTTTTGCATGAACCGCGAGTGTGGCATCACCACCGTAGATGAGGTATGTAAATGTTTATATAGTCGAGTTCTACTTTTCATTCTTGTTACAGAGCGAAATACCCGAAAAGTGGAGGGCGGCTACTTTGAGTAAAATAGATATTTCTCCCGAGGATCAGGTACCTATCAATATTGTAGGCCGCTGCTACTACTCACGCGAATTCCCAGCGGATCCAGTTACCAGGTTGTTATTACCGTGACTCTGACTTTTGTTTCCTCGATGACATGACAGGTTGGCCTTCCCTAGTTTTCACAATGCATTACATGCGCTTACATGGTTCTACACCAGAGGGAGACTATGTTGATCTAACGCTTGTTCCTGAGCGATACACGGGATATGCAGGGAACTCGGCCCATCGCGCTTGGCGAGCGATTTATGAAGAGAATTGTTTTGGTCTCTCAGAACTGAATCTTCTCGCCGGAAAATCGGCCGCACCTGTTAACCTCCCCGACACTCTGACCGATGTTCTGCGTGAGCCTTTGGATGATCAAGACACAGACGGAGAGTGTCTGGAGAAGAGGGTGTACTACAAGATCATATCTGGCACGTATTTTGGCTGACAGAGTATCGTGTTCATGCTAATTTCACACAGGTCTTCATGCGTCAATCTCAACACACGTATGTGCAGAGTGGCTGAATCAGTCGACTGGTGAATGGGTTAGTGGTCCTTCATCTAAAGCATCGCTTTTCTCTAACGATTCCCTCTAGGCTCCCAATCTTGAATGTTTTGTCACCAGAGTAGCCTCCCATCCCGAGCGCCTTCAGTACATCTATTTCAATACGGTCTTACTCCTCCGTGCCGTCGCCCGCCTCGCACCTTATCTATCTGAATATGACTACTGCTCCATGTCAGGGAACAGTCTCATCCCCCATCATCATCCACATTCGCCCGACTTGGAAGACGAAGTTCGGACGCTCGCGAGACTCGACAACGTAATGAACATCGCAAGGCACGTCGGCAAATTCGACGAACGAGTTCTTTTCCGTGGGGCGAACGCAAACGTCTGTGGACTACCCCACATCTAGTCATCTCGTCGCTGATCGATACCATAGATCCTGAAACAAGAATTTAAACAGCATTTCCGCAACGTATCCCGGATCATGGACTGTATCGGTTGTGACAAGTGTCGTCTATGGGGCAAAGTTCAAACCACTGGCTTTGCTACGGCTCTCAAGGTCCTGTTCGAAATAGACGAGAACGCCCTCCAGTATGTCTCCTTTTTTCCGTATGACGATCTGTCGTGAAAACTCATTCGGTCATGTAGTCACAACACAAATCAAAATCTTCTGCAACGCTCAGAAGTCGTCGCATTGATCAACACGCTCCATCGCTTTAGCGAGAGTCTGCACGCTGTCGAACACTTCCGGGAGATGTGGAAGAAGACTGGAGAGGAGGATTCTGCGAGGTTGATCCACGAAGCAGAGAGGGCCGTCGCCGGAAATGTAAGTCTGCTCTGCCTTGAGATTTGGTGCACGGTTGAATGATATCAAACCTCATCAGCCACGGCCAACCCCCGATGCACAGACTGCGTCAAGACAGTTCCCTGCTGCCGCTACGCGCCGCCCAACACCAAACGCTTTGCAACAAAATGTCTGGAGTAGACTTCAGGTGCATTTATCTGATCTCGTGGGACGACATACCCTTAGATGTTTCGGTCTACTGTCCGAGATCTGGCAGAGGTTCTCAGAGACGATATTCCCTCTACGGACAGAACTTTGATGCTCTCTGTGCATTTTCGATGACTCTGCTCTGCATACTGGAGATATATACCAGTGGATACATCACATTGGAGTATATGTTGTTTCCTTGACTTTCACACTTGGTTCATCTGGGATTATGTTAGAGGTTACCAATCTAGTCCTGCTATGAAAAATGCCTTCTGGTTCTTTGTATTTAATTTCTTCATCTTAATGTGGATTGGTTCACAGCATCCTAATGTCAAGTTGAATAGGATAGTCAAAAAATGAACAAAAAAGTAACAAGATAACAAGGTGCAAAGTCCGAGGTTACAATGGCATGCCATCCACGTCATCCTCTGCCATAGGTTCACCATCTACATCAGCATCATCTGCTTCAGGACCACCTGCCAGGGGAATGCCGTCAACATCCTCATCAAGGGGAACACCATCAACGTCTTCATCGAGGGGAACTCCGTCGAAGTCTTGATCAAGTGGTACACCATCAACATCCATCTCTTCAATTGGCATACCGTCCACGTCATCACCCTCTTTTTGAGCCTCTTGAGGAACAGAAGGGGTAGGTTCTTGAGCCGGTTGGAACGACTTGGCCTTGAACCGAGATGCATACACCGATTGGGCTTCCGACGTCGCATCATCATTCTCGGCTTCTTGGTCAGCTGTCAACTCCGCATGCGCAGTGCCATCAAGCCGCGCTCGAAGTTCGGCCGTAAATTCGGGTGAGAAAACGATCCAGTCTTCCCAGATATCCACGACTGACGTGATTTGTTTCTTAAAAGTTTCTGCGGTGATGCGCCCAGGGAACGAATGATAAATGGTGGAAAAGTGATCAAAGACAATGCCGAGGCGTGACTGGAACTCCTGACGGAACTTCCATGCACTCGGTACTGGAGCGGCTGAATTGTGGAGGATATCACAAATAAGGTGAAGGCGTGCGATTTTGCGTGGGACTGGGGTCCCGTCCACTAACAAGGAAGAGATGATGATATCGGAAACCTAGGGGAAGGCGGTGAGACTCAGGACCAGACGATAAGCTGAGTGCAAACCTCACGAGCCGCCTCGGCATGTTCCAGGCTGAACGTCATACAACGAGCAAGTTCGCCTCGCTTGCCAGAAACAGCGCGCAACATCGCCTCGAACCTCTTCCGTGCGAGTCTCCCCAACACGGTCTTTTTAGTACGTTCCTGCTCTGATTCCTCCGCGGAGTCGGTGGAATATACCGAATTGTACCCCTGATATGAGCGTGTCAATGAAATACGGAGCATGTATAGAAACGAGAACGTACATCATCATCAAAGTCCGGTTCCACGATATCGCCGCGCTCAACCAACCCGCGGTAGAAGGCATGTCTATGGTGCTGTAATACAGTTGTAAAATAATAATCAAATGATAGCTAAGCAACCCACCTTGCGTTCGGTGAGGAATGCGTATTTTGGATTGTTTCGTTCCCATTCTTTAAGGTTCTGTGCGTATTTGTGACCATGACCTTTTACCTCAGCAGCTACTGCCCGTATGAAAGTGTCTGTGACGCCAGATTCTTCTTCTTCACGTCTCCTCGAGGAGCTGTGTGACCGTCGACGAGGACTCCGACTGCCATACCGCCTTGAACGACTGTACGAGCCACGCCGTCGATGCGAAGGCGACCGGCTGTAGCTGTATGACCGACTTCGTGACCGTCGGGAGGACCTGTGTCCGTGTCCATGTCCAAGAGAACGGGAGCGTGAGCGACGCCCCGAGGAATACGAACGACTTCTGCTCCTTCCCCTGCCTTGACGTCGGTCTCTAGAATGAGAGCGTGAACGGGATTGGCGAGTCGCAACTATGAAAATAGGCTGAGCTTCATACAGAACGAGAAGTATATTGGCGAGACTCGCACCATACAACGGCTTCACTGCCATAGGGACGGCTTTGCTCCACCCGACCCGTAACACTGAACCTCCCCAATCAAAACCGTCCAATTCTCTCAGCGCAAGCTCCGCGTCTTTGCGTTTCATGAATGAGACAAAACCACTGAGACCAGCGTTACGGTTTCGTCTTGACGTGGTCATATCACTGCCAGGACCACCGCTACCATCACCACGAGGCCACATGATCTTGACCTGAGGACATGTTCTAAGTTGAGAGAGGGCTCATTGAAAAGTAAGGACCTACAGAGCCAACGGGTCCATGGCGAGCAAAGAACTGGCCCAAGGATTGCTCCGTAACGTTGGAAGGCAAATTGGCGACGAAAAGATTGGACGTCTGGGGAAACACCGCGTTAGAGATACAGAAGAATAAGCCTCTGTATGTTGCTTACCTCAGGGTCTCCTCGATCCTTACTTCCACTCTGACCCTCGTAAGCTAAAGGGAATTAATTGAGAACAACGTTCCATAGACGCACACGAGCACAAACCTGCCAAAGCAGTCACGGAGCGTCCGTGGGCTACAGATGAAGCTGAGAAACCTTCCGAGAATGTCGTGTTACCTCGACTTACAAGAACGAGAATACCGAGCCTCCCGCAAGGCCTGCTCCCTAAAAACTGGATCAGGAGAGGGTGAGTGAGGGTACGATTCCACATACCTCTTGATTTCCTCGAGGAATGCATCCATGGCGCGCTTGCCCTTCGGTTTCGGAACACTACTCGGTGGAGAAACCTGAAGGACCATCAGTCCATGGGGTCAAACATACGACGACGCCTCACGTCTCCCATTTCCTCTCGCAGCGCCCTTGTCCGAGAAGAATTCTCGATTGCACCCTTTGCAGAGGGCTGATAAAGCGTTTTCGCATCTTCCGAGCCTCGAACAAAAGTCGATGCCGCCTTCTTCTTGCCCGCGTCCTCCCCCTCGAATGCGTCTAAAAAGTCGGCGTACGCTTTGGCCGCGTTCTCTTCTTCCTCTTTCTTCTTTGCCTCTGCTGCTTCTTTCTCTTTCTCTCGCCGAGACTTGCGTACAGTCCCTTGAGCATACTGGGACAACTTTTGGTCGTCCAATGGCTTTTGCTGGTTATATGAAGCAAATTGGTGAGTGCCTTGACATCAAAGAAATAGGTCCTATCCATCGCACTGGGAACGAAGGTTCTTCGTCGTCGTTGTCAAAGAACGCCGCTAACTTGGATTTCGTTTTGTCCATGGGATGGTCAGACAGTAGTAGTGAAATACTGAGCCAGTGTACCGGAAGGCAAGAGACAGGTTCCCACGCTTACATACACCCAATTGATTACACAGCAGAGATATCCCAGATTGCATCTACATCATCAAACTAGCCAGACCTCCCGTGGCGTATGCCATCGGCTTCAGGGGTGGATGAGCCTGTGCTTCAAATTGGTGGTATTCTATATCCCCAGCAGCGTCTATACGGATCTATTGGTGCAACATCAGAGTGCGGGCCAATATCAAACACATTAACTGCGTACATATGCGCCTTTGTTCCCTGCTTGATCGACATAGTTGGGTGCAGAGAAAACCTAGAATAGGAGTAAGTATCCACACGATGAAATGGTGAATGTAGACTTACGGTCGTGCACAGTCCGTCATGCTCAATGGCATAACCATCTAGAACATGTTGAGTACCGACGAGATCAGCACGCGAAGAAGCTACATACTGTCTCGCACTTCGTGACTGCGAATGACGCCGGTGACACCATTGAGGTCGCACCACCGTTTTGTGACATCCGGTCCGAAAGCAAGACCAACACCCTGAAGCATGCTGAGACAACGTGTGACAGAAAACCAGCCCGACCACGCACCCGTTTACTTGGCCCGCGTCCTGGTGTATCTTGAGGGTCGGTCCAGAGCAACTGTGCTCGCGTGAGAGAGTGCACATAAGTTTTCCTTGAATTCATACCTCGCCTAGAGGCCGGGTCTCTCAGCATTTGATATTGAAGGAAGCTCCAACTAAACACTCACACATCAAGCCTTCCTGTCCGGGTTGTCTCCCAATGCGTGGTATCTTCCGTATCTCTTCTAATGTCACACCGTCTTTGCTGAACAACCCGCCATGGACGACAAAGTAACGCTTGAGCTTTTCCGCAGATAATATTGTCTCCGGGGTGATGTCTTTGGACGATTTTGTTGCACTGACCAGAGTTGCCAGAGGCACTATATGAAGAATCAACTTTTCAGATGTGACATCTAGCCTCAAGCCACACACTCTCCGTAAATACATGGGCGAAAAGCTAAGTTGGACAACTCAGTCTTTGAAAAAAATAAGTTTTAACAGCCTCACCTTGTACGTCTGTTCTCCATGCTTGTGCTTGGCTTCTCCTTCGAAGCCATACGTCCGGTTCATATCCTTGGTTTCATGATTGCCTCTGTTGATGAACATTCGGTTAGGGTATAACCCTGACGTTCTTCAACCACTATGGAAGCCACGTAGCTCAGTCAGTACTTACATTTATAGGCAAATGCAGTCAATATCACTTCGATAGACCAGGATCCTCTGTCGACCAGATCACCGTTCATCAATAGACAATGATCAGGTGATGGCGGTCCAGTGAGCGAATACAAATGCAGCAAATCGTAGAATTGCCCTAAATGAGATGTGCGTCGGTTCACGACACCACAAGAGTTCAGTCTCAAAACACACCGTGGACATCTCCGATGACGTCGCAGGTTACTTTGTCCGCAAGATCGAGATTGGCCAGACTGTCCTCTTTCACAAAAGACGAATGGGCGCCAAGAACGATCTCCCATGCGTATCTCCGTGTAATCTTCTTGCCTTGCTTAAACCAGTCGATCATGCTTAATATGAATTCATGAGTGATTGTATACTTTCCGTCCTCGGTCACATCTAGTTTCGGACCCGCATAGTTGCCTTCTACGTCGCAGCCACCTAGTTAATATGCTCGTCAATAAATGTGACTGCGCAGATGAGCGCTCAGGCATACCTTGTGCTATAATTTCTAAACAGCGCTCTACAGCATTCTTCTCTTCTTCCATCTCAATCGCCTAAATCGCGTTCGGCATGAATGGTAACACCTAAACCGAATTTCACACCTTCTCGAACTCGATTTTCCGAACGAGCTTTTGAGTTGCTGTCAGCTGTGATTTGACAATCTCGTTCTTCGGTTCTAGGGCCACGACTTTCTTGAAATCAGCGACCGCCAACTGAGGTTTGGCGATCTGAAGGTAACACGTTGCTCGTCTGATGTGCCAGATGAACGACGCACGTCACCGCACGTGGAACAAAGCTTGACGCACCTATAGTACGCTTTTGCATACTTGGGATCGACCCCGATTGCCTTGGCTGTTCGTCATGAATCTCGCGTGACCCAGGCCGAAACGCGATATCCACTCACACGCATCAACGAGCGCAAATCCGTATTCTTCCAGCTTCGTTCTCGCGGCAGCCCGATTGCACCAGAAGGTGGCATCCCTAGGATTCAGCTCGATAGCCCTCGAGTAAAGGTTGATGGCCGCTGTGAAGTTATGACCTGGACGCCCCCATCGTCAAGCTGCTATGGTTGATCGGATGGAAGTACATACTTGTAAATGCTTTGTTAGCCTCTGCTTTCAGTATCGCAGCCCGTGCCCTGTCTTCATCGGTCACGTCTCTCAGACTCAGTGTCTGTAACTCAGGCGAGGGCAGCGATGTCAGCGAGGTTGAAGCGGGCGAGGGGGGTGCCGAGGACGACGATGAAGCATCGCTCATGGTGTTCTGTTGATCGATAGAGATATGTCAGTGCTACAAAGTATCAATTTCAGTCGCCAGATCGCCTCGTCGTCCTTCCCAAACTTTTTATGAGAAAGGCGATAAATATCATCTCACGATCGGTGGCTGTGCTGCGGCTTCCAACCTGGCTTCACATTAACAAGAGAAAAATTACGCGGCGACAGGACGACGAAAATATAGACTACCCTGACTACTAAACACCTCGAAATCTAACATCAAGATGAGGGCAGATCAGTCGGAGAGGTTATCGGCAGCGAAGCCGTCTTAGCATGCTTGTCGAGTTATCGCAGTCACGGGATCCATGAATATAGTGGGAGGGCCACGACATCAATTTGAGCAAACGTTGAGATTGAAGTATTTGCCGAGAGGCGGGTTGTGTTCGTAGGCGTTAATGTCCTGCATCCATCCGTTCAAAAATTGGTGGAGGCTGAGTAGGATGATCAACCATGAGGTACCTATGCTACACCCGTTGAGGTAACACTCACTAGTCCAGATTGTTTTGCTCGCGACAGTTGCCGTTCTGAGCGGCAGCAGTTGCCTCCGCCTATTGGAAACGCTCAGTATGCCCATCACCTAGAACACAGGGAACTCACGTATGTCAAACCTTTGTGCCAGCCATTGTAATGACCGATTGCTAGAAGGAGGTCGCCATTCACGCTGTCAAGAGTCTGCGAGAAGAATTGAGCTCCTTGATGGATGTTGAAGTCCTGAAGAAATCTATAGTTAACAAGCGAAATACTACCAACACAGAAACACCTACAGGGTCTTGGCAATTGCCGCCAGGTGCACCACCACATTTATCAACGGTGATTTGCATCAAACCCTGCTCACCAGCACCTCCAACGGTGGCAGGAATGCAAGAGCTCTCCTGCATTGCGAACGATGCAAGCATAACAGCGGGCACTAGTTCCAGTGCTCAGCAACCAATTCAAATTCGAAGATACGGCGAGAACTAACCGCCGTATTGTCGACCGTACTTCTCGAAGAGCGGGACAAATTGCTTGCAGGCAGAGAAAGCGGATCCGGGATTATACGCGACCTGCGAGAGCTCAACGCTGACAATATCGTTGACGTGTATGAGAGGAGGAGTCCACCCTCCCGATGTCAAGCCACAGTTCAAGAAATCAATATTCCCATTGGGTCCGCTCAACGCAGTTATTTGCGCTAAAATGTATGTCAAACACGAACGAACACAAATGATTAACAGCCGTACTAGTAGCCCCGCTGGGACCGCAAGAACCAGCTGATACGACATTAACGAGACCGCCGATGGGGCCGGTGTTTGCCGCCAACAAATCACTAGCTGAGGAAGGCGTAGGCTGTGGAGTAACGGGGATAGAGTTGGTCACGGGTGCATTAGGGAACGTATCGACCGGCGCAGAGACGTGAGTTGGCACCGCGGGGGGCAGCATGGATGGGACGACACTAGTCTAGTATGGCCCGAATTCCAATGAGTATTGAATTTCAAAGAAGGTACAGCACACTTGTTCTTGTACGACGAGAAGCCCGGGAGCAAGCCGGTGGAACTCACCGTGAGCCTTGGCTTGCAGGTTCTGCGTATGTAGTTATTGATATGACCTCTGCTGACTGGAGAGACCGCTTCGCGCGCCGCGCGGGCATGTCTTTCCATCAAAGCGGGCTTGCCTCCACTGGCGTGCCCCGCAACAGAGGCAGCGAGAGTGACAACGACGGTAAGGAATGACGCTGCGACTTTCATGTTCAAGTCTGTAAAGGAATGAACGATAGAATGGGCTTCCAGAAGTGAGGGAGAGAGCAAAGAGGAAGACAATACTGTTTGTTCCACCGGCTGCTTGCCGGCTGCTATGTATTATTGCCGCCAATGAAATTACCTAGAACTTGGAATCGCGGTGTCTTGGAACCACATAACTGTGACGACGCCCATTTTTGTGCAGATGCACAACAGGCCCGCAGCTGCTCAAGTGACCTACTCAACAACAGTGCGATCAGTTTACGGATATGGTTTCAGAAGCTCTGTTCACATTGCAACGGAACAGAGACAAACGAGATTCAAACACATGGTCAGACTTGGATGATGATCCTGAGCGGAGTGGCACTTTGTGCTACATACTCTTTACGTACGAGACAATCTACAAACTGTGATTGGCCTGCTCAGAACAGGGACAGTTTTCAATGCAGATGCTCGCAAGTTTCTTAATCTCTTCTTCTACCGGCTGCGAAGAATAGTTCATTTTGATGCCACTGTTTGTAGATGCGGAAACGGAGAGCGATTAAGGCCTTGGTTGGCAGCTCGTTGGCGAAGGCTCGACTTTGTGGTCAACGCTTGCTCAACATGACGGCAAGACGATGGATAATGAACAAGGTAGGCTGATGGTCAAGGCAGGTTTTGAAGAGATGACCATGAGCGTGCTGACATGCATGCGTGATCGCTTTCGGGTTCGGAGTCATTTGTTGAATCCGGCAGAGAGTGAGAACGTTCCGAGTCACGACGCATCCGTGACGGATACACACGGAAGGGCGTGAGTACGACAGGCCCATCAAGTCGCGCAAGTGAGATGTCTTGGAGGATCAAGAGGCAAACTGGGATGACACGTGGAAATGAACATGTGTACCGCACAAGGTGAGAGAATCACGGGGATAGTCATGATGATCTGTTTCGCACCCGATCGGAGGCTGTGACAGAGGGTATGTGGGTCCAGGAGGACGTTGCGACGACGCTGGATAGGGGTAGGTTCGTAGTCGTGACCAAAGGGAGGAAAAGGCTGCGAGTCGAGACAGACCTCCTATCTGCAGTACAGTACTTATGAATGTGGAAGATTACGCAAAGATGAAGTCAGTGGCTCAGCACGAGGACAAAAGGAGAAGGGCTGCTGCGCAGGAGATGAAGAGAGCAATGACAAGTTTGGCATGACACTGTTTCAACCCCGAAAATAACAAACTATACACTGGGAACGGACTGGTTACACAGCTGGGGGCGGCACCGCCGCGGGTTGCAGTAACTTCGCGGGCGCATGTAGCTCGGCCGGTACACGCCCACAGCAGTGCGACCACCGAACGCCACGGTGACTCACAATGGACTCAACGGCGGCGACGGTGGCAGGCGATGCGACGAAACGGACCCCGTGAATTAAGTGGTGTCAGGGGGACAGGGGTGGGAGAGTGACTCCTCCATTTTATAACGCCCGAGTCAAGTGTACCCAGAGTATTTAGAATTCCTCCTCCTCCTCCCCTTGCTTCCGCATCAAACGCCCAGCAGCCTTCCGTTCAAACTCTCCCCGTTGTATAGCATTCTCTTGTGCAAGGAGAATCCTATACGGCCCAAGGACGTTCTAGAGTCTTGTAGACTTTAGACCCGTCCTTGCATACCAACGTGTACCGCAATGTGCCAATACGCCAGAGTCCGATTTGCCAAACCCATTCGTCAAGCTGTCGCCGTCAAACTCGAGATTTCGCCCGTCGTTCCTATCGTCAACAACAGCATTAATGGTCTCAGCATTGTATTCTAGATAATCCGCCCAAACACCCGTATTTTCCGCCTCGCTCGCTTCTTCGCACCGGTTCTTCGCTCAGTTCATGGTTCGACCCGCCGCCCATTCATTCCCCCATCGGGGCTCCCCTTCAACATCACATACAAGGGTTCGTTGGCAACCCTACCATGCTTCAGTTCAATCTATCCTCCCTCGCTCATCACCACTTGCCTATCTCGTTACACCCGCCTCATCTACTTCTTCCGTCTCTCCATCTCCCCGTTCACTCTCCGAACCCGATTGTCCACGGCATGCCCATCATCCACCCCGCGAGTCCAAACTCCGCGACATCCAAAAGTCAAAGTTTGCACTCAATCTCGTCGGTGAGCCACTTCCATTCAATTCTTGTTCGTCCATTTAGGTCTCTCCTCCGATAAAGACCAAGCCGTCAAATCCTTATGCGATATATGGCCTCAGCAAGACATACCCACCGTATTCCTGACCTCGGCGCGTCCAATGGTCTCCCCGATGTCAGGTTCGGATCATCTGCATGCCCCCAATATACTTCACTCCACTTCCCGCAATACTCAGCTGCCCTCCCCGATCTCTCCGACGACCCAACCCACTCCGGTTGTCTCTCCCGTTGCATCATATTCAGCCCAGCCCCTTGCCTGCCCACAACTTCAGCGGTGCGATATCGCACCGATCAAAGGTTTCGTCCACGAAGTTCTCCGTCGCTCGCGGACCTCAGGAGCTGTGCTTCAAACAGCACTATGCTACCTCGAAGCTATCCGCTCAAAGGTTCCGGATCTCGTTCGGAAAGAGAAGCAAGGCTTCTCATCTTCCTCCCCTGTGGGATCGGATGATGATCGGATATCCCAAGGCGAGGTCGGCATCGACTACGACACCGACCTTGGCGGTCCAGCTCTCCCCACCGACTCATCGTCTTCCAACAGTCTGCTCGCCACCCTGCGCATCAATCCGATTTCGTACGAAGCCGATGCTTCGTTCTCTATGGAACCGGGTCTCGATGCTGACAAGATGCCGGCACACAAGTCGAAGACAAATAAGGCTTCCCTCCCCCCTCTTCCCCCTCTCCCATCCCCGCTTCTTTGTCCCCGTCGCACCTTCCTTGCATCGTTGATCTTGGCGTCGAAATTCATGCAAGACCGTTGCTATTCGAATCGGGCATGGGCCAAGCTCTCTGGTCTCCCGCCGCGTGAGATTGGCCGATGCGAGCGCGCACTTGGAGAAGCCCTCGAGTGGCGTCTTTGGGTCGGTAAATTGCCTGCAGCGCAATCCGCCTCGAGACGTGCTCTCACCAAGAGTAAGAGCGAAAACGACATCCTTCTCTCCGGAACCTCTCCCATGGCACACACGGCTAGCGATATGGACATATCTCCGCCTTTCTGCAACGTTGCTTCACCCCCTGGTTCGAGGATTTCTCCACTCAGGAGGTGTGCGACTGTACCGGCTGGGAGCCTATATTTGGAAGGACCGCGCATCAGCGGGACTGACAATGACAATGCCAGCCCAACAGCTTACAGCTCCAGCCCGTCGACCCCGGGACTCAGCTATTCTCCAACCCCGACGGAATCGTCGCTTGGCGATCGTACCGTACAAATGACCACCTTCATGGACGTATCGACGCCGCCGCCCGGTCAGTTCGCCACCTTCACTGGCGCGCAGAACGACAAGGTGCTGGCGACGTTGTCCGTACCATCAAATGGTTTATATGTGTACTCGGGTTCGCAAGACATCTCTTTGCCCTCTCTTTCGCAACGGATCGCGTCGCAATATTTCGTGTCCCACGGCGTTGTTCCCCCAAATAGCGTATGGATGTTCAATGACGATGCTTGAAGGCCTGACCGTGCCCCTTGTACCGCAATCTCAATCACGGGACTCTTCTGTGTCTCTCGTAAATATCTTTTTTATGTTTTTTTTCTTCACCATTTCTATCATCTTGCCCACTTGTCCTGTATGCTGTGTACGTCGTGACGAGGCAGGGAGTTGAAGAAGCGGCGTTGAGCGATGTTTATGAACATTTTTGTCT
>JBBPQU010000017.1:0-65860 GCA_038092655.1 Boletus sensibilis | reverse complement strand
ATCCACCCTTTGATAGGTGTGTTGTATTGAGTTTGGACGTATTTTATAAACTCCTTTGTGGCCGATAAGGCCTGATCCTTAGTGTGCAGGCGTTGAACCCAGCCCATGGATGTATAATTGTCATAAAATATGATGACGTACTTGTGCCTGTGGTAAGATTCCACCTTGAATGATTTAAGATCCGAGTGCACAAGCTCAAAGGGTTTACTCGCACGCACTTCATTAGAGGAGAAGGAGCGATTGGCTTGTTTGCCTAGCTGACAGCTGGGACAAACTGGCTCAGTGGACGGAATGTTCACGTCCGGGAAATCTTTAATATGTTTTCGCCCAGCACGCAGGACATCCCGTGAAGGGTGGCCTAGGCGGCGATGAAGTAATTCATAATTGATGGCGATTATATTGAGATTCGCGCTAGCCGATGTCTTAATGGCAGGTGCTCTGACCCAGTACATAGTACTTTCGCCATGTGAATGAAAGGAAATCAAATGCTGATTGTTACACTTATTGTGTATGTGTATCTGCTTCTGTGAGCTGATAGAGTAAAGACAGTTGTCCTTAAGTAGTGTCCTGAGCGATATGAGCTTCAAGGAACAGTCAGGCATATAGATAGTTGGCAATAATCGCACAACATTGCCCTTGAATTGAATCAGGATGGTGCCATGCCCTTTGATAGGAGCATGACCGCTGGCTGTCTGGGTGTACTGTTGCTCCGTAAAGACTTGGTACTTGACGAAATCATCAATGTTGTTGGTGAAATGGGAGGAAGCTCCTGAATCGAGAAGCCACATCTGGTCTTCAAGATCCATTATCTGCGCTTTACCCTTACTGGTGGCATTGTGCTTATCACACGAGTCGCACTCTGCATAATCGGGCAGTGGTAGTAGATTGTCCATATCATCACTACCTACGACAGACAAGAATATATACTCTACAAACTGTGGTGAATAAAATCACTCATCAGTGTCTGTGAGGTGCGAGGAGGATGGAGATATGTACTGATGGTCAGAGACCGTCGCGTCGAGATTGAAATACTGCTCATAGTCCATGTAATAGTCCCTCCCTTGCTCCAAGCCAAGGGAGATGCAGTCTTCGTCGTCGACCTGGTAGGCCATACCTGCCTCAATGTCGTCTTCGAGGCGGTCCAATAGTTTGTCGGAGATGTCCTCAATGTAGGCGTCCTGGTGGATCTGGGAGAACCCAGAGGGGCCGAAATTTTCCACGCCGAGGCGGCGGGAGAGTGAGGTGGAGTGATGATGGCCGAAGAGGGAGGTGGAGGCCAATGCCTTGGAGGCACCAAAAGTGGGACCGCGGTTAGCAACCGGGTCAAGGCGATGGACTGTCTTGATGGCCACAGGGACCTCGAGACGGCGAGCAAGAGAGACTGTGTTAAGGGTCTATGTGAAAGCGGGTGGGCCATAGTGGGCCGCACTGGGGGTGTGAGCGAGTCGACGAGGGTTGATGAGAGGTGTGGTGAAAACATTTGATGCCGGTTCAATGACTGGCGCTGAAAACACGAAGGAGGCGGTAGGTGCCTCAGTAGAGTTAGCATTCGCCTTGCGGCGATCCTCCTGCTTCTTCTTACCAGCTTTGGAGCGAGGGCCCTGATGCTTCTTCTTCTTCTTCCCGTCCGCACCACCTTGTTGCTGCTGCGAGAACTGTGGGTCCTGGCTCTTGCGCTTGACAGTGCTGATCTTATTGGCATGTTCACCTTGGGGCTTACGCCGCGCGACATGTTGGTGCCATGACATGGTGGCCATGCACTTGATCTGGGTGAAGGTGGGGGGCTTCACCTCTTTGTTGGCGTCGGTAAGGTCGTCAACCGGTCCTAGGTTAAGGACCTGGGCGATCACATCCATATAACGTGGGAGTTTAGCGAGTATGATCATCGCTTGGATGGGGGCCAACACTTCGTAGTTATATTCTTTGAGGCGAGCGAAATGGGTGGAGAGCTTAAGGAAGGCGTTGGTGGGGTGATTGTTTTCAGGGATGGTGGTATCCATCATCGCTTTAAACTCCGTGTAGATGGAGGCGATGGAGGGCTGGGAGAACTGAGTCTGAAGGCTGTTCCAGATCTGCGCAGCGATGGCAGCAGACTGATATTTATTCTGGAGATGGGAGTCAAGCTTGAGGATGAGGTGCCCCATGGCTCGGTCGTCCTCGCGGTCCCATGCCTCGATGGTGGGGGCATTTGACTTCTTGTTGTCTAGGGTGGGATGAGTATTGGCCATAACATACCAGAGACCCTGGGAGCGAAGGAAGGCCTTCATCTTGGGGGCCCAGGACTGGTAGTTGGGGCCAGTAAGCGTAGGGACGACAGAGGAGAGGTTGTCTTTTGAGGAGGACATGGTAATCTGTTGGAAACTGGGATAGGTCATCAGTACCGATCAAGTTGAAAACGAGAGAAGGTGGCGAAAAATTCACGCTTATGACGCCTAGAGCCCAAGGATTTGGGTGACAGAGTCTCCCCATAGATCTTATGGAGTCGCATATGTTTCAGCGAAGGGTTCGCACGGAAATGTGACTTGTTGTTCAGAGTTGGCGTGAAACGCACGAGATGGCGGGCGCAGGTATCCAAGTGGTGGTGGTGAGTGAGCTCGCACAACACACCACTCGGAGCTCATAACCTGTAGAAAACAGGCATTACGCAGATCACTTGGTACTTACCTGCGGTGGTTGATTGTTAACTGAGATGATGCTCGTTGTGAATCAAGAGTGATATTCAAACTCAGTGAGCTGAGTTCTACTATGTAGTGTCTAGTGACGTGTGAACTATCTACTAGTTATGGTATACTACTGTACTGTTCAACAAGGTAGTCAACCTCAGAGGCGGCAAAGGTGCATTTCTCCAACTTCAGGAACATTTCGTGTTCACGGAAGCGTTGGAGAACCTTCCGAGTGTATTCCTCGTGGAGTGTGGGGTTGGAGGAATGAATAAGGAGATCATCCATGTAAATGATTAACCATCCTTCTGCAAGGAAATCTCTGAAGAGGTCGTCCATGAAGGCCTGAAAGGTGGCGGGGGAGTTGCACATGCCAAAAAACATGACAGTGGGCTCGAAGAGCCCGAAAGGAGTGACAAATGCAGCTTTCCAGCGATCTTCAGGTTTAATGAGAATATTGTTATATCCCCAGTGTACATTGAACTTGGTGAAGATGGAAGATCCCCGGACCTTGTCTACTAGGTCGGAGATGAGGGGGAGGGGTTAGGCGTTCTTGATGGTGTGAGAATTCAGGTATCGGTAATCTTGGCAAGGGCAAAGCTTGCCATCTTTCTTCTGGACAAAGAAAAAGGGGGAAGCCTGGAGAGATTTGGACGTGGTGATCTTCCCCGATGCCAAGTGTTCATCGATAAACTCTCTACAAGCCACCTGTTCCACTGGGGCCAAGGGATAGGTTTTGGCTCGTCTAGGGACGAACAAGTCCTTCAGCTCGATGGCGTGATCATAGGGTCGAGAAGGAGGAAGTTTCGTGGTATCCTTCTTGTCAAAAACATCCATGAATGTCTGGTATTCGGGAGGGAGAATGACCTTTGTCTTCTCGGCTTGTTGGGCAATGGTGGTGGACAAAGTAGTCCGTCGTATAAGGTATTCTGGTATCTTTATGGGATTGGTGGTGTGTGCACAAAGAAATTGTGTGCGCTGGAGAGGGTTCTTCCACTGGAAGATAGAGAACAATTCTCGATGAATATGTTCCTCCTCCTCGTGTCCCAGGTAATGAAGAATGTATTGTTGGGCGGTGGAGTCCGCATGGTCGGTTGACCTACTCCTGTAGGTGGCAGGGGTAAGGGTGACATTCCCTTTGGTCCAATCAATCGTCAGATTGAATGCTCATAGCCAGGGTAATCCTAGGATTACGTGGTCTTTTCCACAGTTCAGGACAAACAGGTCCTGTCATTCTTTGATTCCTCCATAGTTGAGGATGATGTTCATTTTGAACTGGATGTTGCCTGATCGATTCAGGGATCCATCCACGTTCCATGCCCATATTGGGTCTTGTAGTCGGTAAAGTGGTAGCCCAGCTTGGCGTACCACTTCTTGAGAGATGAAACATCTGGTTGCCCCACTGTCAATTAGGGCGTGAAGGCCAACGCTTTTCTTGGTCTGCCTATCCTGGATCGAGAGAGGAATGCAAATAGAATTACTCTTCGACCCAGTGATAAATACAGGTGCAAGCATTACGGAAGGTGATGACGTTGGTTCATCCCTTCCATCTAAAAAGACAACTGAATAGGGGTGGAAGAAGATTGTCCGTCAGAGACAAGGACGTTCACTTCCTCTTCCTCACTAAGGGTAGTCTCCGGTGGGTATTGTCCCTCTAAGACATTTCCCTGTTCGTCCAGGTTAGGATCGAACACTGTCTTCAAGGTGCGTAAGATCTCGTCGTGGTTTGAATGTGAGGAGAGTCCCTTGATGTATGCGTCCAGGGAATCCGAAGGGGATGATCTGGGAGGATGGGCAGCCACGACGCGAGCATGGGCTTTGGGAGAGAAAGTCCTTCTTTTCTCCTGGGGGGTCTGAGGATATCCAGGGTGCTTTCGAGTATGGCACCTGACGTTCTTGCAAATGAAGCAATGCTTCTCCCTCATGAGTCGAGCGTGCTCAGCAGAAGAGATGGATAGGCGGTCCACATCCATGGCGTTTGGATCGTGGGTGGGGCGACTCTTTCCATAGGCCACGCATGGTCCTTCTTTGAGTCCTCTGATTCGATTGAATCCTCCAGTGATTTCGGCTGCCTTGTTATAGATCTTCTGCATGTTGTTGGCGGTGTTGAGGATGCCCAACTGGATGAGTTGGACGGCAATCTCTTTGGAAAGTCCCCAAAGGAACCATTTGGTCAGAGCGCCCATCTCCTTGATTCCAGATTGGGTTGCAAGGACGACAAACTGGGAGAGGTAGTTGTCAAACCCCTCTCTGCCACTCCCCTGTTGGAGATTGGCCAAGTCCATCCTTGCATTGGTGGTGGCATCATATGCAGAGAAGGTGGTGGTGAAGGCGTCTCAAATGCATTTATAGTCCTTCTTCTTAGAAGGCACTTCTTCATCGGTGAGTTTGATGAGCCATGCTTCAGCAAAGGCTTTCCCGCGTCCTGTGGACATCCTGTTGAGCAAGACTAGGCACTTTGCCCTGTCTGAGTACTTCTCCTCATGAAGAGAGAAGTATCCTTCCATTGCCAACAGCCATCTGTTGGCATTGCTCCCGAGGCCAGAGAATTCCTCAGGGAGGGCAGCTTTGATTTCTCCCATGTCGTTGTCTTCGTCTTCTGGACCTACTTCTCTGATAGGGTAGTCTGGGTCTGGTTCTGGTGCTGGGTCTCGTTTAGGCGGGGTGGGGTCTTGGTAATGGTAGTCCTTGGATTCCTTGGATGGGAGGGTGATCTCTTCAGTGGTGGAAGAGACCCGTGAGATTACTGGTGCAGAGGGCTGTCAAGGTGGTGGGGGTGGGATGGATGGTGTATGAGATGGTGTCGGTATCCTACGCTCTGGCACGGCAGAGAAGGATGTGGGTATGGGAGGAGAGATTCTGCTTTCCTCGTCATCTGAAGGGGTTCCTACATGGTAGGACGAGAGATTGATTCTCCTCGTGGTGACAATGGGTTGCTACCTCCTGGTAGCCGGTGGATGGTTGGGCATGGTAGCACCAACAACCTACAACTTAGACCTTTTGTTATGACCGTGTAACAATAGAACACCAAGGTGTATCCAAGTCTAGTCTTCCTACGGTTGCAGCAACCGAGGGTCCTAGGGCTTATGACTGGCCTAGGTCTTAGCTCTGCAACAGAGACTAAGAGGCGGTGATAACTAGGGACCAAGCCTAGTATCAAGGGCGAGAGAGAGAAGAGAGCGAGCCGAGTGAAGAGAGACTTTACACCATAGATTGTGTAGGTCTAAGTTAGAGATACAAAGTACAGAGAGAGAGGCTTTATATACTGTGAGGGATATAGTTCAAGCGGAGCTTGAATAAGTTAAGGGCAGGTAAGACGCGAGTTATGTGATGAGTCGCATCGTGAATGTGACTAGGTAAAGGGAGATGACACGTGTGAGAGAACGCGTTAGGAGGCAGTGTCTATCGGGATAAATAGGAACAGATCGGAAAGAATAGGAACATATCAGGAGAAACCGGGTTGGGGAGAATAGGATCAAAGAGGCAGTCTGAGGCTATGCTTGGGGAGAACCAGGTCGGGGAGAATAGAATCAGAGAGGCGGTGCGAGGCTGTGCTGAAGCAGTCCTCAAAGGCTATGTCCTGCACATCGTATTCTGCAAGAGAGGCAACGATGTCGTTCCAGAGGGAAGATCCTGGAATGAGCGAGTCGAGGATAGGGGAAGGGATGGGTGAAGAAAAGGTAGGGGGTCCACCACTTGTAACAGTTATGAGCCCTGCTCGCGCCAAATAAAAAGAACAACTCACCCACTCGTGCATCCCTCAGTGCACTTGCGTATCCCTCAATGCACCCTCCATTCTAAAATGAACCCCAGCTACCAGCTATCTGACGCCACTGTCAGGAAATAAATTTTTCTCCTGTCACCTCACCCTGTCCTGTCATCCAGCATGACATCGGATACCATCTGAAGCGACGAAATTCTAACCAAACCTGAAACCTTCCTGCTATGGAAGGTCAAGACCACCTGAAAACTTCACAGCAGCAAAGTCTACAGAGTGATTTCCAGAACGGACACCACACCTGTCCTTGGAACAACTGGAGTCACCGCTTTGGATATCCATGAAACGATCTTTATTGTTTCCTCGTCAATTTCCGCCAATTCCCCTACACTTACCATAGGAAGGGGGTAATCTTTATTATCTAACGTCTTTTGCACCAACATGTGCTTAAACTGTAGAACTAGGTGTGAGACCTGGTATGAGACCAATAAGTCTTTAAACTGTCGAGTAGGTGAGAAGCCTCTCCGAGACCTTAGTATGTCTATTAAACTACTGTAATTCCGCCTCGAGTCCCCCTTCTAGTATGCCGATTACGCTGCTATTAGATACTCGATCCTCAGTCACTCTATTCGATATGCTACTACGCTGTCACTAGATACTGACCACCTTGTAGTATTCGTGTTTGCGCTCTGCTACTCGTACCCCTTTCCTGTCTCACGGTCCATTGGTGGATCCTTATTGCGTTGCAGCTGCTGTGCGCTGGCGTAGTAACCCATTGTCTCTCTTGATCCGCCTATCGGATCTATCTGTTGTATTATCTATAGAACTGGTGATTGGATCTCGGTATTTACGTCTGGATCTTGATCGCAGCCACTTTGCCCGGATCTTGGTATCCTTGTAGATCTTGATCTTTCATTAAGTTTCTTCTTTGATTTCGGACTTTGTATCATATGATCGGATCTTGATCTCAGATCTTGATTCCATCTTGATCGTCTAGTTATATTAGTTTCCATTGCACTTGCGTTCATCGCATGTTGGACAATTCTTCACTTCATTCACGATGTTCCCCTTTACCCATCGTGTATAGCCTTTACCGGCCCTCTACCTCATTTGCTTACATTGTTTCCTTCCATCGTGTTCTATGATATTCCATACCGGCCCTAAACCGGTTCATAGTTAGTATATATAGTCATAGTCATATCACTTGTACGTCTTTATGCTTGAAATTCCCTTTTACTTGCTGCAATCCTTTGAGGGTTGTATTTGTAAGTCTTCGTTAGGGCTTTGTTATTTGTGATTGATATTTGGTCATTACAGAGAGGAGATGTCACAAATTTGCTTCCTGCCAGGTTCCACTCAATAGGGCAAGCTAAGGCAGTGATGGTATTAAGGGGGAAGACTGGCATCAAATACTGGTGTCGGGAGTTCACCAGATGAAGGTGGGTTGTTGTGGGATGTCAAGGTAGAGGTGTCAATAGTGTACTACCATTCTTCCATGGGCAGGAATGGCAAGTCAACTGCGAGGGTTGTTCGGTGTTCTGCGTGAGAAGTGTCTGGTTATGAGAGACATCAAAGGCATAATGAAGAGGACCACGGTGAACAGCGATGGTATTCTCTGGCCAGCTCTCTGAGTCTATTTGCCCATGTTAGCTTTCATCATGTAGGTCACAGCACACACCAAGTGTAATCTCCACAGAAAGATTCAGGGCAAAGGTAGTAGTTTCCTGATTGACTTGAACAGCTTGAAGACCATTTGAAGGATTCACCCACATTGCAGGACCACTGTTCACTGAGATGGTACCTTCAGTAATCCAGCTTGGGATATGGACATAATATGTGAAGGGCAAGCCAGTTGCAGTGATGGTTGTGTCCAAGGTATCTGAGAAAGGGGAAAGTGTGTCAGTATTGACGGTCATCTTGTTTCCTACATTTGTTTCTGTGAGATTAATTGAGATCAGCAGGGCAATGTGTTGAACCATTTGCCAAGGTGGTTGACATGTTGAAAGGTCCCAAGTAGACATGAACAAGTGAAGTCATATCTTGAGTGGTAACAAATGTGTTGGTAACAAACTTAGGGAAACCTTGGGGATGATTGACAGTGCAACAGCTGCAAAGTAATTTGACAAGTGTTTCTTGCACAACAAAAGTCGTCTACTTACGGATAATTGGGTTGGAGGCCGAACACATTCGAGTGGTCTGGAACCCAGTCAGATACAGGAGTGTTGTATCAGCAGAGGATATCACCCGTCAGTTGGGAAGGGATCACTGTGAAGTACATTGGTAGAAATGAGTGAGAGAGAATTGAACTGGCTTACGGAGTCATGTTCATCACCGCAACTTGGTTTTGTGTTGCCCTTGGGGTAGTTCTCTGTTCCTTAGTCCGAGGCAAGCTTTCTCACTTTCTAGGATCTTACCATTGCAAAGTGATGACAAAGTCTTCCCAACACGTCTTGGCCCAGGGTTCAAGGCCAGTGCCATTCTTTTAGCATGTTGTTGGCGAGTGCGACGAACTTGTAAATGGGTTGGATGACACTGTCTGCTAAGGTAGGATCATGTTCGAGCATCTGCATCACCTCGAAAAGGAAGGGATATCTGAGAATACAAACGAGTCAGCGGAATCTTAGGTTCTAAATCAAGACAACCTTCCCCATATATATCGAGGCTTGGAGGTGTTGAATACCTCCGGGCACAGCCATCCTTTCGAATCCTGATGCTCGATGACAAATTTGAGGAACTCCAGAGTCTGGGATTGAATATTATTGTTGTCCACAATGACGCCGTTAGGCACCAAGCTATTCTGGAGTTACAGTACAAGAATGAATTGGTTCCTTCTCGATTGCGAAGAAAGCCTCACTTACAAACCAGTAACTGCCGGCTAATAGAACGACAATCAAGTCAATCCAGCCATCCTGGAAGACAACGATATGCCTACCTTCTTCAAGATCCGAGTAGTAGGAATCACCGCCAAGTCAATCTGATTGTGCGACGCTGGAGGGACTTTTCATCAGATAAGCGAAGAACGCGGGGTGAGGGTTAGCGCACTGGTCATAGAAATCGTGTTCGTGGCTAGCTAGACCGTCGTTTGTCTGTACCATTAGCTTCATGGATGGGTCAACCACAGTAACTTACACGTAAATAGAATTAAAACTCACTTGGTCATACAGCCACCCCGACGGTTTGATGACTCCAAGAGGCAGCGAAAGATAGGCCTTTGGAGCAACTGCAAGAAATTCTCAAAAAGAGGGAAAGATGTTGGATGCCATACTCACGCCATCTACTACGTTTTGAGCTGACGTTTGCCCGGAGTCGCAGTAGGACGGATAACACTACTAATAGTAATACAAAAAGCATGATCGACGGCGAACTGAACTGACATGGAAATGATACCCAAAATACCCATGGCTTGAGTCTACTGTTACTTTGCTGATGAGTTCTCGGGTTTGCATTTTGCCTACCGATGTCATTGGCCGACTTGGAGCATATAACGCGAGTTAGTTAGAAATGCATGGAATAGAGTCGTCTGATTGGACATTGAGCACCTTCTGAGGCCATATACTGTGCTGTCCAGGTGATCCCCCAGATCCCGACTCCCAAGTATAATCGAAAAGGTTACCCCACCAACGGCCCGAGAAGACGGAGCGAAGGACGGGCCGCATTGAGCAAGTTGCTAAGGAACCAATCCGCTGACAGTGCAGAGATAGTCGCCTGCCCACGGTGTAAGTCACTGCCAATGAGGAACAGGCTCGCTTCGTCACACTCTTACCACAGCCGACTATGGTCGACACCCGACGGACCGCTGAGGAAGAACATATGATTCTCATGCAGCAAGCATTGAACGAAGCGCTGTCAGATGATTGCGTGCCCGTGCAAACTGCATTTTGCGTTGGATGTGTTCTGGTAGCGCGCGTACCAGGCATGGATCCAGTCACTTTGGCCACAGGGTACTCGAGAGAGCTGCCCGGAAACACACACGCGGAAGCGAATGCCTTGACAAAGGCATTCAGTCTCTTGAAGCCACACCTGGCAGCTCTCTTTCCATCGGTGTCCCCAACCCCATCCATCGAGGACCTTCTGCAGTACACTGACGCCTATACTACACTCGAGCCTTGCTCGATCAGAACATCAGGCCTCCCGGCGTGTGCAGATGCACTCATCAAAGCAGGGATCAAACAATGTATTATTGGAGCAGGCGAGCCAGATGACTTCGTGAAGTGTGAGGGGGCACAAAAATTAAGGGACGCTGGCATTGACGTCGTTTGGCTGAGCGGCCTGGAGAAACAGTGTCTCGATGCTGCTCGGAGAGGACACCACACGAAAGAGTAATAACTAAGATCCACCTATGTGACTTAGAGAAGTGCGTTCCAATCACTTTTCTTTGTCCGAGCCTTCTCAAACCGAGTACGACAGACAACGCTTTACCCCCGTCGCCCAAACATCGATAATTTCCTTTGCACGGACGGCATCCATGACCGCCCGTGAGCTCTCAATGGACATCGTGATAGCATCCAACTTTTCGTTGATTACAATGTCAACCATGACGTCGTCCTAGACGTTCATGTTATCATTTAATTATCCCATCTGATGAGGTTTGCGGGCACAGACCTGAAGTAACTTGGTAATAGGTAGTGCGTCGATCACTTCGGATTCCTCAAATACAAGTGGTTCCGCAGGTATGGTGTGGTCAACCTGGCAGAGGCTGAATAACGTTTGACATCCAAACAAGAGACAAGCAGTTACCTCAACAAAGGTAAAGAGCTCGTTTTCCCGTCTATCTTCTCCCGCGATCTCGAACACATTAACGAACACATTAGTGAGAGGCGAACTTTTGCCTCCTGTGATCCATTCATCAATGTTCCGCAGATTGCTCTGTTGAATAACTGGTGTACGTTTGTACAGATCGTGTTGCACCTTACGGGCGACCTCGAGGAGGTTTTCCGACACGGGAATGTGTACTGGCAAGACGTTCATGCATGGAATGGCCAGGTTCAAGATGTTTGGAACCGACCCTGTCCGCCCTGCATGCCAGAGCCCGAACGTAGCGTGATCAGAAGAGGAATGAAATGCCTGTACCGATGCCCAAGATGCCAGAAGGATGCAATGTAAAGGTAGATCAATCACTTGGGCTTGTTTCTTGAGTTCATTTGCCCCTGGAATGGCTGATGTTATTGTCACAACGATCCTCTCCAGGGACGATGGTCGATTTTCCTCAGGTATTAGTGGTGGAAAATATCTCGGGAGAAATGGAATAGGCATAGCCGACTGCCAGTACAGTCTTTGCTCGGAAAGATTGGCCAACGAGGGAGCAAACGTGGCCAAAAATGGGTTGGTATCTGCAGTATTCTGTGGCGATGAGCCAAGATAAATAGAGGAGAGATCTTCGAGCAGAAGCTGGAGGCTGAGGGCGTCGTATTGGAAGTGATGCATCCGAATGAGTAGATACCGATTGTTCGTCGATGTCGACGTTAAAATGAAACCCTTCGTTTGCGCGGAACTGATGGGCAAGGGTGACATGACGATAGCTTCCATCTTCTCAGCGAGCGCAAGTAAATCTTGACCATGCTCAACGCAATCCTCGGTTAAATCCGCTTCCCTCGAGTCTAATGCAAACGTGACCACTCGGGGGTCAATACGTCCTGGTGCTGAGGCGAATGTCGACCGCAGGATTGGGTGATACGCCATAAGAGCCTTCCATGCCTCTCGAAGCTGCTGGATGTTGATATCGGGGCTAAGCTTGTATGCGAAAACATGGTGAAAACGCTGGCGAAAGCTACATTGCCAAGCTGCGATTAGCCATTTCATCCCTTCTGTAGCGGCCGAGACCGAAGCGATCTGATGGCGGCGTCTTTCTGGAAACCGTTTAATGATTGCCTGGCGCTCTTCGGTCGTTATATCTAGCAAGGGCGAGTTGAATTGCAGCGCCGATGTGTCAAGATCGGTCCTAGTGGCCTTGCTAGCTAATTGCCCAATCGTAAAGCTGGAAACGATGTCCCCGACGCTGATTGTGAAGCCGGCTTTCTTGCACTTGGCGCTCAAGCTGATGGCAGTGATGGAGTCCACACCGATGGCCACAAGCGACTGCGAAGGAGAGAGATTATCTACAGGACAGTGGGCCACTGATGCAAGGGCAGCCAACAATTCTGGGGGGACACAAGCAGTGTCGGCAGGCTGAGAAGCTGGTTTTGTGACATCAGCCAGCTGGATGCCCGCATCATTGGGTGTGGGGGCAGTGGCTGGATTGTCGAGATGGTACACCATCTCATTCACCAGCCCGTCAATGTTAGCCAATACACCACTGAGTGTTTCGGCATCCATGGCGTCGGACCTGCAAGCCATCTTGATCAAGAATCCGGTCTCCATTTCGTGAAATTCAATGTTAAGGGGATACTAGATAGGTCTAAGTCGCCAATTCAGGTAGCGAGCAAACGGTAGTACTACATACCTGAATCTGGATATCAAACTCCTCCGGTTCGCGAAGCGTCCACAGGTGGCTGTGGACGCGGGGACGCCAAGGTTGAAAGAGGAATAAACTACTCAACAGCCCGTGCAGCTGCAATTCGCTCTGCACGACTCGGAGTGAAACGTGCTGCCAAGGCAACGCACTGACATTGGCGCGATGAATGGACTGAAGTAGTTCCCGATTGCTCATATTCGGAGAGAACTGGACGCGACAAGGGACTGTATTCTGAATTTGAGGCCAGATTAAGTATCTTCACCAATTATATCCGGATTTTCACTCACAATCATTGGTCCAACCACCTTTTCGGAATCGTCAAACGATCGACCTGAGATAACATGCCCGAAGACAACATCGTTCGAAGAATCCAACGAAGCCAAGCATTTCGCCCATACGGCTTGCGCAAGACACTGTAGGGTGACGGCGTTATCGTGAACCAATTGCACTAATAGCTCCTGTTGGACAGAGACCAGCCTCGATGCAATAATTCCTTTCGACGCGAGAGATGTGTTGCGCAGTAGGGTGACCGGGTGATAGTTTTGGAGTCTCTCGGTCCAGTATGCGGTTGCGTGATCCTGCTGGGATAACATGCGCGGAATGAAGTCAAAGAACTGGGCCGGGCGCGCAACCTCTTGATTTTTGTATATATGCTCGACATGCGATAGCAGACTGGGGATGGAGAGACCGTCGTACAATGCATGATGCATGAAGAGCACAAGATAAAGACCGTCAGGGTTAGAGCGCAAAATCCGCAAATGCATCGGTGGTCTGCGGAAAGCAGACTGATCGGTTGGCTTGAGGTGCGAGAAGAGTTCATCGACAGTATGCTGAAAGGACGCCGATGGAGTCGAAATACATTCCTGCCAATCGGGTTTTACGATGGAATGCCTAGCTTGTACCCAGGATGTAAGCTCTGTCACGTAATGGAACGTAGTCCGAAGAATATCGAGATCGTCGACAGCATGATTCCATGCGTTTTGGAGGAGTACCAGGTTGGTATCTGAGTCGAGGTCAAGGACGAATGAGTGGAAATACAGGTTTCCAGCAGAGGCGACTGTCTTTCAAGCGGTGTTGTGAGTATGGCGCAACCGGTAGGAAACAGGTAAGGAAACAGGTACCTGGGATATCATGCCAGTCTGGAGTGCAGTTGTGGGAAATATCTCAACTTCATCATCGATGGATAGTTTACATGTTGACGGGTCGAGACTGGCCTTGATTCTCTCGCACTGCCTGTGCAAAGAAAGAACATTCCGAGTCTGGTCGATCTCCGCCTGCACAGAATGGCCGAGTGATCGCGCACATAAAATACCGAGTTTCCGCAGGATAGGGTTTCCCATGATATCCGCTGCTTTAGTTGAATAGCCATGTTGACGGAGAATTTTAGACAAGCCAACGGATCGGATGGAGTCCAGTCCCAAAGAAATGAGTGATGTGTTCGGATGTAATCGTTCCGATGGAAACCCGAAAAATTTCGAGACAATCTCTCTCAATGGTACGAGGTCTGCCGCGTCCAGGCTTTCCCCAAGTTCCTCTTCCACGTCGTCATGGGCCTGCATCGTAGACGAAACCGAGTTCATGTATCGAACAACTTGGGCAGGTGATGGCTCGTAACAGTTTTCTCTGTTGAGGATATCGAGGAGGATAGTCTCAAACTGATGAAAAATGTTCTCAACGCCTGTGGCTAGGGATTCACAGTCGTAATAAGCAGCCCGGATGATAAGGGCATCCTCGTTCTTGTCAAGAACGATCTCGATTGAAAGCGGGAACTACTGAAGGCGTCAAGAGTCAACCGAAGTTTTCGAAAAGTGGTTACTTACATCAGGCTCGGGCAGTTCGCTCCGCAGGATGTCCCATACTTCATACTGAGTATCGTCCTTAACAGTAACCGCGAATAGAGTGTCGAATGGGGCGGTCCCTGGCGGAAGCCATTTTTGCACGTGTGACAGAGGGAAGTGTTCGAACGCCACCGCGGCCGAGATATCCGCCTGAACACGCTGCAGATAACCCTCCGTGTCGAAGCGAACTCTGGTTGGAAGCACATTTATGGTGGGGTATGTTGCGCGTTCGGCACCCTCGACGGGAAGCAACCGTCCCGCACGAATGACCTGTCGTATCTACGTCAGAAAGTGGTGGTAGCCACAATGTAGAAACAGACCACAAAGGCAACGTCATCGCTGTGATGGATATGCCTGGCCAGAGATAGCGCAAACACGCATGTCAGCACAGACTGCATGGTCACTTGATGAGGAGCCAGAAGTTTCCTCAAAGCGGTCAGGGATGTGGTGAGAGACATGGCCTTCCGTCGAACTTGGCTTGGTAACCGTGCCTTTGTCAAGCGATGTCCGGACCAATCGAAATTAGAAAACCTTGCGGCCCAAAACCGCCATCCTGCATCGATCCTTGCATTATGCATATATTCCAGGAGCGATTCGGGAGAGCAGGTGACAGGGTGTGGCCGTGCCAGCAATTCATCTTCGACGAACTTCAGGATAAGTGGCAGAGATACCCCATCAAACAGTGCGTGGTGAATTGATAAAGTTAACCAATGGCCATGATGGTCATCTGGTGTGGAAAAGACGACCAAACGAAATGGAGGTGTTGTTGATGTTGTGCCATTAATTTGCTTCGCTAAGGATGGCGCCACTTCCGCGTAGAAGAATGTGCAAAAAGAGTCTGCATTTGTAAAAGGCGTCCAGTTTTCGATCCAAGGGAGTTGGGAGCTAGTGGGTGCCAGTACAACTTGAACGAGTTGTCTGCCGAAGTAAAACACGGTCCTGGTTTACGCGGACCACCTTTAGCAATCGAACGTCGGCAAACACTCTGACTCACCTGAGGATGTCGAGTTTCTTCATCGTAGCCTCCCACGCATCGCGTACTCGTGGGAGCGGGGTTTGATCCGAAATGCTCAAGATAACATGTTGCACGCATGAAGCTGGGTGGCTATCCGAATGATAAAGAACACCCTCCTGAATAGGGAATGGTGGAAGGACGTATTCGACTTGTACGTGCGGGACACTTTCCTCCGCCACGTGAAGCCACTGTTCAGAGAACAGTCTTATGACTCGATTCGATGATGAAGCTGGTTCCGGGAGCGGATGTGTTTGAATCAGTTCACCAATGGATGTGATAGATGCTGCTTTCATGATATCCGCGACCGCAATAGACACACGAAATGTTCGCCTAATGTCAGATACCAGTCTCACTAATGATAATGAATCCATGCCGTAGGCGAAGAGGCTTGTTCGTGAGTCGATGGGTGAAATCTTGACATGGTTTTCGACCAGGGACACAAGTTTCCGCTGAATGTCAGTTAGTAATGAGCAGTTTTCCGCAGGTGTGTCGTGGATGGTTCCAATAAGCTGCTGAAGATCGATCTCTCTGAACATCGCAGACAAGGCTTTGTCGTCTGTTTTCCCATTGGGATTGAGAGGAAGCCAGCTGAGACGAATTATGTGTGCGGGTCGCATGTAACTGGCGAGCTGCCGTTCGGAAACCGCTCGAAGAACTTGCAGGACGTTGTTTTTAAAAGAGACAACATGGGGCTTGCCGGCTTGCCGGAGAGCAATAGAGACCTGGATGTCCCAAGCAACGAAGGACACTAATTGCGGCGTGGCTCCATTTCCGATGGAAGGATGTGCAGCGAGTACCGTCCCAACATTCAACTGCAACCCAAGCTCACTAAGAGCAGTGTTTCTGAAGACAGCGGAGATACCCTCTGCCTCGATTCGTACGCCACGCAGCTTGATCTGTGTGTCGATTCGGCCTATGATATGGAGGGTTCCGTCTGGCAGCATGCGAACTAAATCGCCGGTGCGATAAGACCATGATCCTGGGCGCGGCCACTCCATGAAGGATTTTGTGGTGAGGCCAGGAAGTCCATGATACCCTCGTCCAACGAGTGGCCCTCCAACCACAAGTTCGCCGACAACTCCTCGGGGAAGGATATTGAGGTTGTTATCAACCACGTACGAGGAGACGTTAGCGAACGCTCGGCCGACATTTTCTCTAGGGATGTTTCCATCCATGAACCGAGCACAGCAACCTATGGTCACCTCACTAGGACTATGACCCAGTTGGTCTATTACAGACTCGGAGATAGTGAGGGATTGCTTACCCATAAAAATTAGCGAGTCTGACAAATGGATGGTCAGCCCACTTATCAATGATCTGAGGGAGAACAGACGATGGAATAAGGTCCGTTATACTCAGATGGAAAAATGCGACTTACAGAATCACTGATTTTCTCCCCGCCACTGGCAATATATCTAAGTTTCATTTCCTCTCCCTTCCGATCATCTTCGACGGCACACATAGTGGCATCTATTAAGCTAGGCACGAGACCGACGTGCGTGATTCCAAGGAGATTGATGTACAGCGGTAAGTTTTCCAGAAGCTCCCCGCGTTTTGCAGAAACCAATGTCATCCCCAGAGCCAGCGGAACAAGAATTTCTGCAAGATGGACATCGAAGGCTATAGCTGGTAGGCAGAGGACAGCACTTGTCACAAACCCGAGAAGATCGGGAATTGAAGGATGACGCACAAGCGATAGCCAGGTATTTCCCCTTACAAATATCTGCCATTTTGACGTTGGCGGAGAAGGAACTGAGGGCTAAGATCGCCTCAGAGAGACCGTTGTGAGTCATGAGACAACCCTTTGGATTTCCAGTGGTGCCTACAAACTTGAATCAGGCTCTCCCAAACACAAGCACTGAAGGAATGTATACCAGAAGTGTATAACATGTATGCTATATTTCCTGGAAGTACAAGATCGAGTTCGGCAACGCTCATACCGGAGATAGTCTCTTGGACAGACATGTCATGGATATCAATTGATAACTCCCCGAAAAGATCCGAATGTGCATGGAACTGAGACGACATGATAACAAATTTTGCCGAGGAATCCCTCGCAATGAAAAGCTTCCTTTCCGTAGGTAGTTCCGGATCGATCTGTGCGGTGCAATCGTGAACAAGGAGATACACAAAGGAAAGCAACACTGACCGGAACATAGCATCCACCGGCGCGTAGAATGCCAAAGAAGACTGAATGGAACATGAGATCACGGTCCATGCAAACTGCAACCCGATCCTCTGGGGAAAGTCCCCTACCGAGGAGGAAGCGGGCGAAACGGTTCGCAGTATGGTTGAGAACGCTGTAGGACAAGCATGCTGGAGTTCGAAGCACCGCCGTGTCAGGGGACAGATCAGGGTACCACTGCACAGCTGTCGCGTCTGGATTGGAGGTTGAATGTGGGAGGATATAGTCGGTTGCGAAGCGAGCTGGAGGTATATGCGAATAGTAAGTGGCTCGTTCGTGCTCTGGCAGAGCTTCGACGACGGAGGTGAGATCGTTGTCCAGATGGAGGGGCACAAGTATCTTCTGTGTTACATCGGTGAGGGCTTGTGCAACCACTGCAACTATTTGACGGAGAAGCATAGATGCTATGGAGGAGCAGAACCAATTGGATTGCGAGTGAAGATGTAAGAACCCATCTCCTGTGTGGATCAGTAAAGGTAGTCGCGAGAGCAGTGTTGAGATTGCAGACGATGAGTAACTGGTGGCTCGAGAGGAATCCCGGAAGACTGCGATAAACGGAGATTGATCTGTCACTAGTTCCAAGACCTCAAGTGACTGGGAGGTTGCGGGGGAAGCCGACTGCTGCCTGGTTTGTTTAAGAGCGACACTCGCTACCTCGAGAGCGTCCAGCCACGTCGTGGTTTCATCCCATTGCAATCGAAACGGTGAAGGTGTGCTATCCAAGCCCTCCAGAGAGAGAAGCACATCGGTGGCCCCGCAATACATGCCGAGCACATTTGCGTAGGCTATAAGAATGAGGGCGTCGAGAGTTATGTTGTCGACATGAATGCAAAGGTGTTCATCTAATGCTAACTGGTGGAAGAGTGAATGGACATTGTCATGTCTGCGGCGGTTGTTGGAGAAATCTGGAAACTGGATCGCCCTATAGGCGCCGACTGGGCCTGCTGAGGACATGATGGTGGTGGTGTGTTATCTGATAAGCGAGTGCGGAGTCAAAACTAGTTGTTCATCAATCCTTCAATGCAAGTATACGATGTTATAGGCCTCGGCTTCGGGCCCTCCAACCTTGCGATCGCTGGCGCATTTCTCGAGAATCAGCTCGGTGTGAGAGTCGTTCGTTCAGCTGAGCTTACTACATCAGTCCTGACGATCATGTTAGTCGCCCATTTCCATTGACAGACTGTTCTTCATTGAAAGACATGACGAATTCAAATGGCATCCAGCAATGCTCCTACCCGGCGCTCAGATGCAGATCAGGCAAGCGATGTCTCCGATCTTCAACTTCGCTGCCATTATCTGATAGTTACGGTCTAGCTTCCTCAAAGACCTGGCTACCTTGCGGTCCCCCCAGAGCCCACTCACTTTCATTTCCTACTTGCATTCACAAAACCGTCTGTTGGATTTCGTCAATCGTGGCCGTACTATTCCCACTCGGAAAGAATACTCTGATTATCTGTCTTGGGCGGCTCAGTATGTGCAAGACAGAGGTGTCAAGGTTGCTTTCGGCGAAGAAGTCGTTGCGCTTGGAGAAATGGATACGTCCACTATACAAGTACATTCTCGAGTCCTGTCAACTGGTCAACATGTCGTGCGTCTAGCAAGTATGGCTATGCATCCACTCATAAGCCAGCACTTACAATTTGACTCAGAAAATCTCATCATATCCCCAGGTGGCTCACCCCGTATACCGGGACCACTCACAACTACTTGGGTTCAAGAGCGCATGATCCACAGCTCGACATATCTGACATCGGTTATCCCTCTGCTGAATTCACTACAATCATGTAATCCCGGCAGAAGTCCGCTGCGTATCGCAGTCATCGGGTCCGGTCAATCCGCTGCGGAAATTGTGATAGACCTCCACTCGCGACTGGCCACTATACCAGTCACCGGAGAGAAGGCACATACCCTCGACCTCATTATTCGCAAAGGATCCCTGAAACCAAGCGACGACTCACCATTCGTCAATGAGATTTTCAATCCAGAAAGTAAGTGGTCAATGCAACGCGAAGCTTTCTCTCTGGATGATACCGACGCAGATTTCTAGCTACTAATGAGATTTTTCGGCTGTCGTCTCAATCTGCCAGACAGAAACTCCGCCTCGAATATGCAAGTGCTAATTATGGAGTCATCAATCCTCATACCCTAGAATTGGTCAGAGTATTTATTTTCCTGAGAACCAAGTGACCTTACTCACGAAACCAGTTATACGAAGTTATGTACGATCAAAAGCTTGACGAGGGGATATCCAGGCGCACTAAACACACCATGCCTTTGACAAAACCCAAGTTCACCATTCTGACCCATTCGGAGGTTTTATCCGCAGAAACATCACATACCAGTAATGCCGGAACATCACGAACTGAACTGGAACCCATAACCCTTATCTTGCAAAAAACCTTAACGCGCGATATCTATGAAAATTCGTACGATGCAATATTTTGTGCGACTGGGTACGAGAGGCGATCATGGCTCCGTCTCTTGACGAATTCGAGTCTAGG
This sequence comes from Boletus sensibilis, assembly GCA_038092655.1. Taxonomy (NCBI): domain Eukaryota; kingdom Fungi; phylum Basidiomycota; class Agaricomycetes; order Boletales; family Boletaceae; genus Boletus; species Boletus sensibilis. Next base: position 45,492 of record JBBPQU010000017.1, on the reverse strand, counting down.
CAAATACTTCGGGCTCGATGCAAATGCACAAGACTATGCTTGTCTGGAGGTAGAGGCTAATCTGCAGGAGAGTGCGGTTGATGGCGACGGATCTTCGACTTCCGAAGTTGGTGATGCCAATGACCAAAGCAACTCTCCCAACGCGGCAATGAGCAGCGGGAGCAATACACCAACCTCCTTGGACTGGACATCAGATTGGCCGTATGAAAGAGGAGGGGCGACTAAAAAACTCTGTATCTCACGGGCATATCGGCTTCTTCCCACGACACATTATGGGCGGGAGAAGCTACAGGCGCGCATCTATGTGCAAGGATTAGCGGAGGAAACGCATGGCCTGAGTGATACACTGCTGAGTGTGGTAGGCATTCGGGCTGGCGAAGTCAGGGACGATCTGTGCGCGCATTTCGTGTCGGATGACACCAGGGATACATTGAGTGCCCGGATGTGAAGGTTTTGGCGGTATTGGTTCTGGAATGGCTTGAGTGTTGGCGGCAGCTTTGGGCCTGCAGATGGAGACTTGAAAATGAGAATACGAGGAGAGCTATGGCCCGGGCAATGTTTTATTCCATTTTGCACATACTGTACTTAGCATGTACGTTGGCGTCAGTCATAACCAATTCCCACGGCCACCTCTCCTCGACTCATCAAGGCATGCGTATCGAAAAGTGTTATTTCTGCTCGACGAATGTCTACCCGGGGCACGGTAAGGAAATATCAGTTACACTTTAGAAAGTGTTACCTGATTTGCATTAGGAACGGCGTTTGTTCGCAACGACGCCAAAGTCTTTCGTTTTTGCACCTCCAAGTAAGCTTATTGCTCCTCGAGGTCATCACCATGTTCATCTGGCCATAGATGTCACAAGAACTTCAAGTCAGTTTTCATCACGCTTTTATTTTCTCTCCATCAATGGCTGAAGCGATTAGAATGAAACGCAATCCGCGCAAGGTACGGTGGACGAAGGCTTTCCGGAAAGCAGCTGGCAAGGAGATGACCGTTGTGAGTATGACAAGCATGGTGTGTCCCCGTTCCTGTTGTGACACCATGTTGTATGTTCTCAGGATGCTACAATCGATTTCGAGAAGCGCAGAAATGTCCCGGTTCGCTACGACCGCGAGCTGGTGCAGACTACGATCAAGGCGATGAAACGGGTTGGGGAGATCAAGCAACGCAGAGAACATGCATTCTGGAAGCAAAGGTAGGTCTTAGCTGCTTGCTCTGCCACTCAACCACTCACGGTCACGGTCCGACAGAATGGCGGTTGCTCGGGAAAAGCAACGTGCACACCGGGCCAAAAAGTTGGCAGCCAAGTCGACGTCCATCAAACTTGTGGAGCCAATGGCGGTGGAATCTCCATCCACGGAGAAAGAGTTGGAGAAAATCAAAGTACCAAGCAAGAGCCGGAGTGCCCTCATCAAGGGAGATGGCCAATCCATGGGCATGGATGTCGACTAACATTCACTCCTTTGTTCATGTATTATTGTACTAGTGCAAGTAGGAATTATTTTTGCACTTCGATCACCGTTGCACGAAAAGGACTCGGCTTGAAAACAGGGGCTATTATCCAGATTTGTATTGGCATGACCTACTTGGGCCCAACTCAACCTGCCTTCCAGACTTGCTTCCAGACCCAAAGTCCCTGAGCGGGGCATCCTCCGCAGCGCCAGCCAGTACGCACGCTGAGCTTCTACTACTACTACTACGATTCTCTACTCAGGACATGTTGTCCTGCCTTGCTTGAACCCCACAATCACCATGTCTTCGTGGTACTCCTCATGGTTTTCAGGTCTTCCTACGTTTGATTTCGCAGTCCCGTCCACTATTCAACGACGCTTCTTTTCTTTTCTCTTGAGGAGAACCCTAGGTCACTTTCTCAAGCCAGGTCAACTTGATCTCCATCAAATTGATTCTCAGCTCGGTTCTGGGACCGTCCAAGTAAAGGACTTGGAACTAGATGGACAGGCGAGTCTGCTGCTCCTGTTTTGCTGGTGTACATCTGACTTTTCTCTTAAGGCGATCAATCAATTACTCGTAGGACTTCCGATTTCCTTGTATGACGGTTTCATATCCGGCGTCACCGCTCGTATTCCGTTTCCAAATCCTCTCTCTTCCAGTGTCGGGTTTCATGTCCAGTCTCTCAACCTCACGTTTCAAATAACGCCAGAACAACTCATATCACCTCCTTCACCATCCCCCCATAACGCTTCCAACCTTGCCGATTCAGTGGTTTCTGTTGCCGAGACTTTCATCCATGACGAGCTTACACCTCGAGAGGAAGCCACTTTACGACAAACTCTCAGGCCCTCCGCTGGCTCGTCACCTCCTGTAGATGAGAGTGAGAACTTACCTGGAGGTTTCAACCCATTCGGATATAATTTGCATGCTGAAGAAGCACACAAAGAGCCTCATGGAGACGATGATCCTGCAGGGGTATCAGTTTTTGCCACTCTCATTGAACGACTCCTTTCCAAATTCGAGTTTTCAGCAGTGGACACCAAGGTCACTATCGTCTATCCTGGACGGGCTAGCTTTACGCTCTCCGTTTCAGAGATAACATACCATACGGATCCGAGTCCCCGTTCGGAAGTAAATAGTGGACTTCAGTCAGCATCGCAAGGAAATAACCGTTGTGGACAAATCCGCACAGTATCGATCTTTGGGTTGAAGGTGACTTCGCGAGATTTACGTGTCGTGGCCTCCTCTCCAACTGTTACAAGCACATTATCCCCAGTTTCTTTTAGCTCTTCCCGAACATCTTCGCCACTACGCTACAATCCATTGGCCGATCAATTATCACGAAACTCATCATCGTCTTCTCTGGACGAAGATACTCAACTTATAATGTCACAGTCGATTGCCATGCTTCCTCCTAGCTCCCCGCGTCTATTGTCCGCTGCGAGCAGCATGTATCAGAGTGCTGTTTCCACAGCGCATGCACACCCCGCCAAACTGGATATTACTTCGTCGTCGCTTTCGGCTCCACAAATCACTGATAACATTGATAACCTTGGGCGAGCTCGTCCACGCCCTCGGATATCTGTACCATGTCGGGACTCTGTCGAGGATGTTCTACTTTCCTTCGGTTCACAGCCCATAGTGTTTTCGCTGCAAACCCCTTCTCGTCGTACGCAGTCTGCTGAGCAACTCCCCCAAGCTGGCGGCGATTACCCGTCCAACTCAGAAGATTTTGTTCGGGATGTGCCTGAGCAAGAGACCCTCCAGTTGTCTGTCATGGTCGGAACGCTTGCTTGTGCTTTTCGTTCTGCCCATTTACGTGTGCTACTGGATATCGTGGATGCGTGTGTATCCAAACTTCCTACGCCCTCACTTGTCTCACGCAAAGAGGCGTCGTTGGAACTTCCTCGTGCCGCGCCTTGCTTGGAAGCGAATGTCGCTATTCGCGGAATCGTGATAATCGCACTTCCAGAGCCAGCGACGGGGGAAGTATTTTCTCTCGACACTTTCTATGAACGACCCCTTGTACCACCAAGACTACCCTGCACTTACGTGCGACTGTTCCTCGACGCTCTTTCCATCTCCTTCCGACTTTCTACATCCTCGCCCAACCAATCGATGCCTGGTGCACCACGAGCTTCATCATCCGTACCGGTGGACCGGTGGACATCTGTGAAAATGGTCGTTTCGGACATGTCGCTGTTCGCCTTCCACGCCCTTTCTTCTGTGGATGATTTACAGGTTGCGGCGCCAATACTGATAATCGATCATTACTTGCCGACGTTACATGTTGCTTGCCACTATCGTCCTTCGCTCGCCTCGGAGAGACCAAGAGACATCAAACTTCCTCAGTTCGAAGTAGTTGACTGGACACAAGCTAAGCTCAAGAGTGGTTCAGCGAAGCTGTCGACGTGGCGTTTGAGAAATCGAGCGGTATTTGGGAAGGCAGACAAATCACACACACCATCTCAAAGACCCAGTGATCTACCCAGTTCTCCGAACCCCTTCATCCCCAGCCCCTTATCTGAAGTGGAGGATAAATTGCTAGTGCCTCCTGCCATTGAAGTTTCTGGTCGCCTGGCACCGCCCTTCCCGTCCAAGGAAGCCTCACGGACTGTGGATGTCAAGATGGCGCCGCTTCATTTGTTCTTCGATCTTGGCATGATGTTCAAGGAGAATTTACTTATGTACTTCGTTGAGGACATCGCGTCGGCCGCAATCTTCAAGCCAAGAAAGACAACAGACATAGTAGGGTGTCAGAATTTCCGTCAACGAAGTCTCGGAGAATTGAATGAGGACGACGTGGATGTGGAAAAGGATATTCAAATTCAACAAATATCTCGCCGTTCAAAAGAGAAAGAAGAAGAGAGAAAACGACTAGAGGCACTCGTTTTGGAAGACCTCAACCTGGGCATGAAACATCAGCGCACAGGAACTTCGAAGCCGAAGTCTTCCCGACAACAGCCAGCTTTACCCAAACGGAAGGTTGGTACTTTGGATTATCTTTTACTCTCTTTACTCAAGACATTTTAGAAAACAGTACCAAGTGAACCTGACCTCAATCTTCGCCTGACATGCCCAATGATTCGAGTTGAAGTACGCTGTCCCCCTCCCCCTTCCCACCTGCCGCGATCTGGCTGTACGCTGTTTGACCTCCGTGGCTTGACAATTTCCAACGACCCTCCCTCCACTAAATCCTCTCTCAGGTTTTCAGAGGGGACAAAGTCGTCACCGCCGCACTCGGGCGACGACATTTCGAATGTAATCCTGAGCGTACGCCTGCAAGAGATACTCGCCGCTTATTCCTCTGTTGGCGATAACGTGGCCCACGCCATTTTGACACTTGGTTTCCTACCAACTAAGGAGGTCGGACCCGACATGAGCGCACTTTTCGCCACGGAAACCGAACCAGATACACTGCCCCTTTCTATCGTGTTGGGAAGACCCAACATTGCGATGGAATCGACAAGCAAGTTGTCAATGACCGTTGACATTCCTCTGGTAAACCTTGTCATAGATAAGGCTGTAGTCGACGGACTCCAGTATTGGGCAGATGATGTGGCTCAACTCGTTGAGCGGAGTTTTGCAGCTGCAGACAGTGCAACAGAAACCCTCCCGAGTCGCAATCCAAGCTTAATCGGAAGCCGGTACTTCACCCAGTCACGGCGCAGTGGAACTCATAGTACCAATGAAAGCGTCGTCGAGAAATCCAATTGCAACAATACCGGTGACACCGTGGTCAAGGTCAGCGTCACGGAAGGCAAGTCCTTTCTTCGCAGGAAAAAGAGAAAAAAATATTCATATCATTTTCATCAGTTTTATTGAGGTTTATGGTCCCTCGAAATGGTGAAGCTCGTCACGCTCGACCGTTCGATATATCTGCTTTAGACGTGGACGCACTGATCGAGTTGAAACCGGAAGGCAAGGTGTGTAACATGTCATGGTATTTTGATTGTTCTGACGCCGCGGGTGGATTAGGAGGAGAGTGTGGTCACCGCCGGGATCATGGATCTCCGCATTGCGGACACATCCAGTGAAGGAGACTATGTACTTTTAGTTCAGAGCCCAGCCCGAAGTCTTGTGAGTACCGAGTTTTGGTTTTGCACGTTCACTAAGGGTGTGTGCCACAGTCGTCAGCACCCAGACCCTCCGTGAAGTCCAGGATAACGTCCCTCGTAGTCCCAGAAACAACCGCCAAAGAGTCACGGATCAAGCTTTCTCTTTTGGGTTTCACAGTGCATCCGCCACTTGATGGTAGCTTCGGGAATGATCTAGCTGTATTTGCTAAGGCACCACCAGGAGTGCGTATTTTGAACTTATCTCTCCACTCTAATAAACGCAGCACTCCAGGTATTCGAGTCTGTCGTACCATCTGAGTGTACTCGCCTCACAGTGGGCGTCGTCGATGTGTCGGTCCATTTGCGCGCCTTGGGGTATCCTGGAGCCGCAGTGCTGCACCTTGGCGAGGCCGAATTTTCGACAGAATTGGTGGGGAACTCATCCGAATCCGCATTCAAATTGAGCGTTTCGTCATCGCACATTTTTTTGGTGGATTCGATCCAGGACGCAATCATATCAACTGGGACAACTCAAAGTTCTCTTGGCCGTGGCGTTGATTCTTGGAAGGTCAGTTGTAGGCTCTTCGCCGATGGCTTGTCTGCTAAAATGTAGGTTCAGAACTCTGGTTATGCATTGATTGCGGAGATTTCTCATTCCCGACTCACCTTTCGAGCAGACAATACCATTCTACCACCAAACATGAGCGTTCGTGGATGTTTCGGGCCACGGAAATGTTCTTAATCACATATCCATAGGTTGTCATCGAACGAATTGGCCTCCGAATACGCCTTTGCGCAGACACTATCAGCGCTCTTACAGGCTTGGTAACCAACATGACGCGTACCCCGAGGGATGACGCAGACGTTCGGTATGTCGTTCCCAAATGGCCTGAAACATTGAACCAAAATACATCCCAAGTCCTTCTCGCGTAACTCCAAGAATGCCGAACACCATCATTGGTGACCGTGAACACGATATGACTGGTATCAGCGCTTCGTTGAAACCGTTACTGTGTAGCTAAATTCCAGCGTGTAGCTTCTTTGGATGAACATGCCTTCAGGCTCATCCCCGAAGTTGGGAGTACAGCGGACATGATATCTGATGATTTGCCTGCTAACCAGGACTACTTGGACGCGTCTTTTGGAACTGCTGCGGGCCTCCGAGAACTCAGGGATGATGACCTCGAAGGTTTTGACATGGAAGAACAAACCGGTCGCAACACTCCTGTGATGGGTCAGCTCGGTATCGTATCGAATGTTGGCGGCGAAACAGTCCGCATCTTGAAACCTTTCTCTTTCATTGAACACTATTTCAACACGATTTCCCCTGATACAACCCGGGATCCAGACAGGTAAGAGATTGATGATAATATATGTGTTTCAGTTGACTTCCATGTAGCCGCAGCGACACTACCCTACGGATACGGATCCATGATTCAGATATAGTGCTCTTCTTACATGACGGGTTCGATTGGCCTCGCACACGCAAAATCATTGCGAAGGAGGTCAAGGAGATGCGCAAGAAGCTCGCACGTATACGCCAATTAGTTGCAACCGGGCAGACACAGCAGCCTATAGACGAGGCGACCAGCACGACGCTCTTCAATTCGTTCCATATTGGACTCGAACGAGATTTGGAAAGTATGGATCCAGACGCTCTCATTGCCGCAATTGATGACGAACTTGATGATTCTGCTGAAACTGGGACCGAGAGTTCTTGGCAGTCCCTCCATCCCGCTTCCCCAGGTCGACCGCGAATTGTGTCGGCGCGCGTGCATGGAAAGGGTCTCACCCGATCCAAAGGACCTTCGATTGAGATTCGATTGGAGGGCCTGAACGCAGAGATCGACAATTACCGCCCCGGCGAAACCTTGGTATCACGCACGCTGATCTTGGTCAGAGATCTTGAAATTCTTGATCATATCAAGACATCAACATGGAAGAAGTTCCTCACTGACATGCGATCGGATTCGCGAGGGAACGTCAGGGAGACTGAATCCAATATGGCACGAGTGGAGTTGTTGAGTGTGCGTCCTTCTCCGTCGCATCCCGTAGAAGAAGCACGACTCCGCGTAAGCTTCGAGTCTTCATCGAGAACTTATCGCTGAATGGCTGACCTCATCGCTAGGCAAAGATCTTGCCTTTACGACTGTATGTTGATCAGGATGCCCTCGACTTCTTCAAGAAATTCTTCGCCTTTCAAGATCCAGATAGCCCTTCAGCGCCAGAGGACGGGGGAAAGAAAGAGGAGATTTACTTCCGTAAGGTTTCCCTACATCCGTATCATGCCCACTCACGAGTTTTGGACGCAGAACACGCCGAAGTTTTCCCTGTGGACATCAAGCTAGACTACAAACCTCGACGCGTTGACTACAGAGCATTGCGAGACGGCAGAACAATAGAGCTGATGAACTTTTTCCATTTTGATGGAGCGGAGATGACATTGCGACATTTGACTCTGCACGGTGTGCGTTCGCTCTGAGTAAGGACGATAACCAGCTAACGTGCCGCCAGATCACCGGATGGCCACGTTTCTTCGACACCCTAAATGACCTCTGGACTCCAGATGTAAAGGCTACGCAGCTCGTCGATGTCATCTCTGGTGTAGCTCCGATTCGGTCTGTAGTCAATGTCGGTTCGGGGGTCGCAGACCTCGTCCTACTTCCCATTGCACAATACAAGAAGGATGGACGCATAGTTCGCGGGGTACAGAAAGGTACCAAGGCGTTCGTCCAGTCCACCGCCATGGAGGCTATCAAACTTGGTGCTCGCCTGGCCACTGGTACGCAGGTAATCCTGGAGCAAGCTGAGAATGTATTAGGTGGTCAGTTCAAAGACCCCGTCACTGCTGAGGCCCTTCAAATACCATACGAGAACGAGTGTGCAGAAGGCTCGGATGAAGACTTGATTAGTCGTTACGCCGCTCAACCCGCTGACCTCAAAGAAGGAGTACAGTCGGCTTACCGCAGTTTGCAGAGAAATTTGCACTCTGCTGCTCAGACTATACTTGCGGTACCCATGGAAGTATACGAGAGATCTGGAAACGAGGTGAGTCGCAGAAAGCTGGTTCGAGATCCAGACTGACATCATTCTAATCATCTTCAGGGAGCGGTCAGAGCTGTTGTACGCGCAGTTCCAATTGCCGTTTTGAAACCCATGATCGGTGCCTCTGAGGCAGTTGGCAAGACCCTTATGGGACTGCATAACACCCTAGACCCCAACATCCGACTCGAGAATGAAGCCAAGTACAAGCACCGTTAATTCTTGTTTACTCACAACTTTGTACCATCTAGCATCAATTCATTGTGTACATTAAACATTATCACTTTGTCGACAACTGTTTGTGTTAAAGAAAATAGACTCAGCACTTGCTCTTCATCATTGCAGTAAGATCAACAAGTCTGATGACACATCCGATATCAAGATTACAAAGGCAAATTTACACAAGTGAATCCCTCAGTGTCTTGGTGTAATGACCACATACCCATCATCAAGTGGGCATGTAATATAAGCCTCTGACAACAGTGCCTGGATAGCAACACTGAAGATGGTACTTGGTTTTCAGCATCTTTAATAATATGTAGTTGGAGAAAGACCCACTTGAATTGAAGTTCTGTACATTCAGATGATGCTTGGATTGCTTGTGCCAACTCTGCAATCAAAACACAATGGTTTCTGTGGTGGCGCATATACTTCATGATAGCCCTTTCAAGTGGTTTGAGGGTAGCATATGGTTGATGTTTCTGTGGTGAAAATATATTTGGAAGGACTGGATGAGGAGCTGGAATGGCATTGGTGATGTGGTGCTGAATACTGATATCATCTTGAGAGGCTTCAAGTTGGCCATCATCCACAGGAATGTAGATTTCCATGTCCTCATTGGACCCAAAGTCCTCATCAGAATTATATGGCTGATCCAAGTATACAAGCAGCCTTCTTTCACTAAAAAATGACTAGCCCACCTGAATGTATTGCTGAGTGAGCATGTTGCTGTGTATCACATTCAAAGTGTGATACATGACCTGATGGAAGCCATGGACTGGATGAATAGAGATGATGAAAAGCCTAGGAGGCCTGTTCAAGTTCTCCTTTCTTGGAGTACCCACAACCTCAACATAGGTATGCTCACTTCAGAAATATGATGATTGTTGTTATACAAGAATGATGTGATAATGGACTTACAAGGCCTTACATCGAGTTGTTTCCTCCTCTTCTTCCTCTGCAGACAATCCAAGTTGGAAACTATTGAAGTCTTTGTAAGCATGTATTCTCCCTGTTCCATCTTCAAGAGTGTAAGATGCATTTGCTGGGTTTATTTCTACACTTGTTACATGAGCAACAAGTGTAACCTGTGCAATACAATTCAAAGGTTAGCTCTCAATCCTCAGCAACCTATGGTACCCACAGCAGCAAAACCTCTCCCCTCAATTACCAAAGACTTGTCTTCAAAGAAAGGTGAGGATTCTGCTTGAACCACTTGGAAGATTGTCACAGGACGAAGAATGTGTTTCCAGGCATCATTCTTGGGTGGAACCCACGGAACCATGACAATAGGCTCATCATCGAGTGGTTGATCAGACATCATCAATGGAATGTAGCTACAGTGAATGAGGATGGGTGGAAAGTGGTGTTGCTTTGAACGATGTTATGTAATCGTGCGCCTGACTCAAGCTCTGTCAAGCTAGTTTTTGATCGTGTTCTTCAACGTACTCTAGACCACGCTGCATATAGCCATTATTACAACAGAATACCACACAGCATCAATGGTCCCAGCATGTGTACCTCACTCAACACAACAAGAAGTGAGATTCATCGGCAGCAGAATACACGATCCCATCATCCGTCAATTTGTCGAGAGCATCACTGAGCCGGGTTAAGCGTGGGTGATAATATAGCATGACCGCATACCTTATTGTCACGGCATTCCCTCCCACCGCGCGGGCGATAGCACTGACGTGAATGCCTTCTGCATTACTCGGCTGAGCTTGAATGAAGGCAATTATAGCGCGATGCAATTTTGGCAAGTGTGAAAACTGGTCGCTAGAGGAGCCTGTTGGTTGAGCTGAATATGCAGCGCTTGGACCAGCCCCGTTCTGCCGCGGTGTTACTTCCTGAGGATTTTGTCCAGGTCTCGGTAGCTGTGGCAAGTTGAAGTTGAGCTGATGCGGCAAGTATCGGACTTACTGGACCACGCTCCCATATCATAGTGACAGTCATAGCTTCTAGAAGGTGAAAGTAAACCTCGGCGGGTGAATCAATCGGCCGTATAAAATTGGTGTTGATGTATTTTTTATTCCCGAACGTCTTCAGACTCCCCAGAACCCGCACATATGCACCCTCGCTACAAGAGTTAACAATTAGTCGTAAAGGCGACAACAGAAGTCAACTCACACAATGCCATTCTTCTCTAACTCGTCCTCCATAGAGGAGTCGGTCCAGTGACGAGCTTCGATTCGACCTGAACCATCATCGAGCATATATTGACTATTCGTTGCCTGTGCTTGTACTGAAGCAATATACGCGACAACGGTGACCTGGACAGTGTAATTAATAGGCTGCGCATCCAAGTTTGATGATTTTTACTTGTCCAATCTCTTGGTCATCGAGGACCCAGTCAGCGTCCGTGTGTGCTTGACTGGCTTGAATGAGTTGGTAGATCGTCATAGGGCGTAGTGCATGCGCAGTTTCACTTTTCTGAACGTCGAGGTGGATGAAAATAGGCCAGAAGGGCAAGAAAGACCAACATACACGAGCGAAACCTCCGGGGCTACCACCTGCGCTGCCGTACGGTGAACCTGTTGTCATGTAGCCACCGCCTGCTGTTCCACCATAGTAATTATTGTCGTTGACTGTATGATTTGAATGAGTACCAAATCGAATTTCGGTTTACGCGCTGACCCACATTGGCTCATTGGAATGTACGATGATGGTGGAAGGTCTGATTCAAATATCGGTCACCGGCTTGCGCGACGCGTTATGATGCGAAACGTCACGGCGTCACGTCACGTCACGTAGAATACGCCACTTTTTGTGCCAGGCTAGAAAGTAGCTATAGATTAGGTATGTGTTGCGTCTACAGGAATGAGTGGGGCTGATAATGCATGCAGTGATATCGTGAGGGGCCTTATGATTGCCCATGCGCAACGTTAAGCTTCGCCATTCCCTTCCCAACCCCTTCAAGCACCTTCTTCCGTGAGTCAGTCATGCTCTTGGCAACATTCAAAACAAAGTCATGGGTGATCTGAGGTCCCGAAGGGATCGTTGTTAAAAACCAGAATACCTCTCGAAGAAAGGAATGATGAACCTGTTCAATAGTCACAGCTGTGCAGGCTTGCACAAATGCTCGACGGTGCTCAGAGGAGCCTTCGACCTCTCCAATTTTGATCAACGCTGCTGACATTTCCTTCAACACACAACTAGCTTTCGACCGAACATCCTTGAACTGTGAGACAAGCTGCCGTGTATCCGTCCATTAGTAGACACAATCAACGGATTTTCGGTGTTACAACTGACGTTACCAAGTTTGTGGATTTTGACCACAGCAGGAGATTTGAAGCGCATCGTCTCAATTGTGAAGAGAATAAACGCCTAGATGAAATACATTAGCCAGAGATATAAAGACGGCAGCTAAGCAACAATTACCTCCTGCGTGATTGTGGCAACGTGCAACAACTCCGATAGTGAGCATTTCGACTCTAGCAAACGCCTGAAACGAGAGAGCATGGTATCGAAGAACACAGTGAGTAGGCCTGGCGCTTCCTTGATAGGCGGTGCCTCCTCCTCCTTCTTGGGGTGACCATTCGTATCACCATTGTGAGCTTGGAGGTCAACGCCACGCAATGGGAACCCGGTCTTCAGTTCCGTTTGTCTGGAGGCCTCCGCCAATACTACCGCCGGTGGGGGGCGAACATGGTTGTGATGAGGTTCAAGCCAGTCACCAAGGGCAGTGGCCCAGTCGAGCAGTTGGGCCTCGTCGGAGGTCAACTGAAGACAACATTAACCATGCATGAAGACTTGAGCAGAGGTACTATTACCTCTGCTGTTTCTTCTGCACTCCTTATTGCGAGTCGCTCTCGCAGGGGTAACTGTACCTCGGGATCTGAGCTCTTCTTCGGCCGGTCACCCACGAGCAATTTCTCTTCAACAATATCATCCAAGTCACTCGCGTGTTGGAATGCACGGATATAGATCTTCAAAAAACACCACAACCATCCTTGCTGAAAAAAAAAAGATACTTGGATATTTAGGCACCAATACAACCACTGTGACTCACGCCAGTTGATGTCCCAAACAGCAAACTCTGGTCATTAAAAGTTGGTTTACAATGGGGTTGATAGTTGGGAATGATGACGAAATCTCGATTGTCGTGGTGAGCTATGTAGCCAATTTTGTTAGAATCAATCATGAAAAAATCTAGGGAACACACCGCGGTCAAACATGAATTTGAGCTCGATGAGTTCCATATCTATGATATCCGTGTTCAATGGTTCGTGCGTGAGACGCATGCGGACGTGCTCCAATTTAACGACGTCCCTCTGGAGGGAGTTCTCCAGTCTGTCCTCGAAATCGATGAAATCCGGAATTTGAGTGTACTTCTCCGCAGTGAACGAACGAACAATGAAGTCCGAGGTCTAGATTGACTTAGGACAAGAGGACCCCAGTGTGACCGGGAGACGAACCTCTTGAGAGCTTGCCAGGTATATTTGACTAGACTCTAAGCATTCCGAAGGGTATGTTAGGTCCCCAGTGGCAGCAAGCGAAAACGTCAAAGCGCGAGTAAGAATAAGATGGGACAAAGTGTCGTTCTGAACTTGCTTTACGTTCATCTGGCGGTAATGCTCCAGGGAAAGTGATGGTGCACCTTATTCAAAGGGTTAGTAACCCAACAATCACGAACAAAACATACGCACCCAAAATACAATATATCCGAACAAGTATTATGCGCATCTGAAATGACATACGACTCCTAGTCAATCCATATTCTAAGACTGTGGCTGCCTGGTAGAGAGCCTCTTCCAAATGGTTGAGTGCCCAGACCATCACAAGAGCATTCGCAGCCAGAAGAACCAGGTCGTCGGCGGGCTGTAGCTCGGTAATTGGGAGGTCTCCGCCAAGTGCGAGGCCTTCCAGGTATTCTTTGAGGTACTTCAACCCGCGAGCAGTCTCAGACTCGACCGTGATTTCCGAATCCATGAGCATGTAGCGCTCGAGCTTCCGTACGTTAATAAGTCGTTGAAGGTCACCCACGGACGCCTGAGTTGGGGCTGCAAATTGAAAAAAGAACTCGTCACCGCGTAATTGCGGATGTGCTTACGAAGGATGGTTGGTGGTGTGCAAGGAATGCTTTCCACCGGCCAAGCGACGTAGTCTCCAAATCAAGAAAACTGATCAAGTCCTCAAAACAACATGCTTTGTCACCAAACTCAGTGAAGTAGTTCTCCATTAAGCCGACAACCACGCTGTCATCTGGGGGTCAAAATTCAGCACCTGCAAGGTCAGCGAAGTCCTCGATAGCATAAAACTAACCAGACAAGCCAGATTTATGGGCGCGATGTTCTAATTCAAGCAGAGCTAGAGGAGCAGCCCGGTTCTTTGAACCATCCTTCTCCGCAACCTCTGCAAGGTATGCGCGAGCCTTGGAAATATTTGCCAGACGTTCATTTTTGCTCTCTTCCATGATTTCTTCTTCTCGCTGAGACGAGACTGGAGCAAAAGTCGAGTCGAGAACGGACAAAAATTCTAGCCAGTTGCGGTCTCTAAATAAATGATCAGCTCTGGAGTACCACAAAAAACCCAATCACAAGCATAGAGTTAGACAGACCCATTCAAGATTTTTTGTTGTGCATGCTCTCCTTCTTCCCTGAAAAGACCTCTGCCTCGCCAGATCTCTCGACGTGTCTGATCGCACGCGAGACTAGTTGAGCAGATCGTCTTCCCAATATCACTTTCTAGAAGCGTGTTCGCTTCGTCGTACAACTCCAACTCCTTCAGGATGCTGATGTGCATGTGAAAGCGATCCGCAGTCAGGTAGGATGGGGACGGCGATGAGGTGACCAGCCTATGAGCAAGCTTGTAGAGCAGCGTCTTCATGCTTGGAGTTGTTGTCGGATCATTGGCCTGGGAATGGGCGATGTGAGCTTGTGACTGGTTGTGCGGACGAGACGGACCTGGAGGATCGCCCCCATCACGCTCCAATACAAGTACCGGTCCTCTTGGAATTGTTTGTGCATTCTTGTAGAAACCTATGATGGTGCACACCACAGATGTCAGGCCAATATGGGCAAGCCGCGAGAGATATACCTGTTGTGCAGACTTCCAATTCGCGGTGCGCACGTGTGCAAAGAACGTCTGAGCGCCGTACTCTTCGTTCAGAGGTTGTTGCTTGTAGGCCTCCTCAAACATGTTGACCATGTCGGTGACTAAAAACGTGATGTAGGTCCCTGAAACCGGCAAGGGGTCAAGGACGACGTACTTCTTCCGAGACCCTTTAGGACATGCATCATGGCAGAAATAGTCGCGTCGTCCAGGGGTTTGACAGCGAGTACCTCATCGCACAATGCGAGAGATTCTTCTACTTTTTGAGAGCGCACGAGTGCAAGGGCCTTGAGAGACTATTTATGAAGACACATAAGCTGAAAGCCGTCGCGATGCTGCATCAAAACATGCCTTGACTAGTAAGTTGTTGGGATACTTCTTGAGCAGCTTGTTGCAAGAAACGATTGCCGATTTGTTCGAGCCGGTGTCGAGAGCCTCTGCGGTCGAAGTAGTTGGCTAGTGAGCATTGCAGTTTACCAAAGACAGGCCGAGCTTAGGACCAACCATAGATGGGACGAATCTGACGTTCGAGGGTCACTGCGGCAGACATTTTCGTGTCGAAGACAAGTTGGGCTGAAACGGTTGTTTGGACCTGAACGAAGGGCAAAGGACTCGAGATGGAGTTGTGTCTCAAGGGCACGCAGGGTACACGAATTTTTAACAGCAAAGTCCTCGACTAACCGACGTTCCGTTACACGGCATTTTTCGGCGGTGATTGGCGGACATGTTTTTTTTGGACTGCACCGTTGGATAATAACACACGCTCACAGTGTGGCAGCCCGCAAGACACACAATGTCGCATCAGGTGTTACTTTCACGGTTGGCCATCTTGTCAATTTTGTTTCAACGCACTGACTCTTTGATAGTGGAATTGACCCTCTGCTGGGTGTGTTCACGGGGTGCTTCGCTTACTACCTCTACGAGACGAATCCTCGCACCGCGCTGCCTCCTGATCAACGACTGGGTGCTCTTCTCCAGTGGAAGTGGGCCAAGCGGCAACGGGAAAGAGAAGGCAGAAAATCACTGCACAGAGAAGCGAAATGATCCAGAGTCGTTTACATCTCGCGGAGCAGACAGGACGAAGTGACGGCGCACATGCGATATTTAATAATCTACATATGTCGTCCAATTGCACTTGAGCTGATGCGATTCTGTACAGAGAGCTGGTACGAATGTAAGGAATGGATGACCGCAGTATTGCCCCTCAGACGCGCGAACGGCCTTCTCCAGGGAGTGAGAGAGATGGGTCATGTTGTGGGAACGTCGGAACGAAGCGGACCAGCCCTGTGTCCCCATACGTACGTACCTAATTAAGAAAGACGAAAGGTTGGTCCGTGCGCAGGTGCGAAAGGTACATAAGCGATGGGCAGACGAAAGAAAAACCTCATACTTACCTTGATGGCGCACGCCTCTTCACCTAACTGGGTATGCGGGCCGTGGGGACCTTCCATAGCACGGCGACCCTGTCCTCACAGAGGGTAATTACGGCTTGTATGGGCTTCGGCTCACGCACTGTCTCTATATTTTCCAGTCCTGCCATGGCCACTCTGGCTGGGCAGGCCATCTTTTTTTTTCGCTCTTTCTCCTTCCTAACCCTAACCCTATGTACATTGAATAGCTACAAACATTTTTTATGAATGACCATGAATTTACTTCAACATCATCTGCAGAGCTTCCATCACCCCATGAAAGGTGTGCTGCTCCTCCTCCTCGAGTTCACCTTCCGCATGCCTCTTTGATCTCTGAAGTGCAATTCCTACAACAACACTGCGAGGTTCACCTCCAACTGCTAGCCAGACTAGAGTTGCAATCTGTGCTGCATAGAGCAAGTAAAGTGTTTGCATGTGTTCTGATGGCGCACTCCCAAAGATTGGCGTGAGTTGTATGGCCGGAGGGGGGGGAGGGAGAGATTCTCGTGGATCGGAGACATTGAATGAAGCATGGGCATGCAGATCTGTTGTCGATGGAATGGAGGCTTGGATCTGAACACTAGTTAGCAATGGACCCTTGACAGGAAAAAGACGAGTGCACCAGATTGCCTACTTTGCCCACCTGGGTGACAAGCACAAGGATCCGATCCGCAAATGGTTGAACGATAAGTTCTGTGCGCAGATCATGTACAAGTATAGATGTTTGGAGAAACTTGGACATGGCGTTGGTAGTGGGCGAGAGACTCGCTGAACCACTAGATCAGATCTAGTTCTACTGCCAGTAGATCAGTGAACAGCGCCTTGATCACGTGCCCCCATAATTGTCCTCTACGTGCACGACGCGCTCGACAGCCGAGCTTTGGTGTGGCGCGGATGTCGACTTTAGAAGGGAAGAGTTCTCCTACCAAAGGAAAGGCCAACGACGACGGAAGGTGGCGAGCAAATTGGTGGGACTTGCATCCTCTCGTGGAGGACGTTCGTAGGTATGTCAATGTTTTCGCGGGCATGTATCCCTACAACCCTGACACATGGCAGGCCTGTTGCTTGGTCTAGCTCATCCACAATATTCACCGCGCATCCAACGCAGCCCATCATCATCGGTCGTCTCTTTCCATCTTCAAAGCAATTCTTGGTGGTATCCCCGGATCCGATTCTCCGCTCCCCCGCTTCCTATGGACCACCGACTGTCATCAGTGTATCCCCGAATGACCACTGGTTGTTCGCATTTTTCCCAAGCCACGAAAGTGACGGTATCGCTTGCCTTTGGAATCGTGAGTTTTGTGTAGATGCTTGGATAGTCAAAGAGTACTGGCCATTCAGCCGCGGCGCTGGCGTTATAACATGTGCTTGGGCGGGTGCTGAACGTGAGGTGCGTCGTCTCGTGTTTCGAGTCTAGACGAGCGTTGTCATTCATCTCGAACAGTGGTCAACCTCTGTAGATGGTTCATCGTTTCGTCTTCCATCTCGGGGTCCACTTACACCAGTGTCGAATCCAACTCTCCTGCTTGTGACGCAGGCACACCAACTTCATGTTTGCTACCTCCGTACCTATGTCCCGCCTCTCAAAATGTTGCTCTGCTCTTTAACTCAGCCTTATCTCACAACTGAGGGTCAGCCACTCGGTGCAATGCACGACACCCCAGCTGGTCCTAAAACCTCAAGATTATGCGTCCATGCCGCTATCGGATTTATCTACGGCGGTAAAACTTTTTCTTCTATTTTTCTTTTTGTCATGCCGTCTCACCCCTGCTGTTGCATCAGAGTCCTCCATTCTGGTCGCTATGAGGTCTAGGAGGTATCCAACCTCTGACAGCTTGAAACCGGCGGCATATAACGATCTCGACCTTGGTCTTTCATTAGATATTCCGCAATCACTGGATCCATCTCCAGAGGAACAAGTTCCATCATTAGAATGGGGCGCACTGACGGAAGAACAGACAATCGAGCTGTGTGAAGTTAAGCTCCGTTTCGATGGAATGTATACGAGTATGATCCCGATTACTGTCGCTTGCGAACTACTCAAGCATGGATTTCGGAATGCTAGGTCTGATTAGTCAACCACTTCCACCTCTTCATCACCCCTCTCCCCACATGAGCGGCCTCACGTTCGTCTGCTCTCCACCTCCGAAGCCCGATCCCTCAGCTTCACCGAGAACCTCACCTAAAAGGGATAAGCAACCTATTCGTCCCGCGGAACCCCCATCAACACTCTTGGTGGCATCTTTCCTGGACTTCGAAGAATGTAGGGCTACCCATTTCCTCGTGTGCTTGGTCCGCTGACATGAACTGTAAACCTCTTCTCTGCTACGTAGACAGCACAATCCCAAAATCTGCTGTTGCAGCGTACACTCTGGCCCGCGCGCCGTCGTCAGCCATACCGGTTAAGACAGCTTGGGTAATACCTGTCATGGTATCTTGTTAGTGAACACTAACACACTTAACCAGACTACCCACCAGGTCGGAGAGCGCAAATTTTTCCCGTGTGTTTTGGCGCTCTCGTGTCCTGCATGGGTCTCCACCAATCCCCGGAAGAGGGGTCTTATAGCCTTGTTGGCGGATGCAGGTGGTCCTTTGTCCAGACGGAGCCAGAAAGCGAGGAAAGTGGTGGTTGGTAACATTGCTGTTCTGCGACTGTGCGTTGCGATGATGTATAACTGTTGAATCACTGATGTACTGGACTCGTTTTTGCAGACCTGACCTTACTGATGACCCTGAATGGGAACAGTTGCCGATCATGGCGCCAATAAGTAGGGCAGGCATGGATTGTAAGTCCATCCATGTCAGCAAGCACTCTACACATTTGCATTCGTGCATTCCAGGGCCGGTGAATATGGCAGCGTCAAGAAATCAAGTGCTTTTGTGCGCAATAGCCTTGTGTAGAATGACAATCTATACTCTGCCCAAGCCATTCACGAAAATATCAGTATCGGGGGGTACATACATTCCACCTTTTCATGACATTCTCAATCTCATAACTCTTAGATTCTACTCCGAGAAACATCTCACCTCTTTCCGTAGTACTTGTTACTTCTCTCCAATCGCGCAGATCGATAGCGGATATTGCTCATGTCCTTGCTGTACCTGCGGTGCCATTGGATACCGTTGTGGATACCTTGAGGGGGACGTGGTTAACTTTTGAGATAAATGTACGTGCTGGGGTAGTTGGCGCGTTTAGCATTGCGGATGTTCTGGGAGCGACTGTCGAGCTTTATAGGTCAGTTCATCCTCTATTTTCCTTGACCATTTGTCACGTCACTTCTCAGAACAAGAGCGCGACTTCTCCCGGATGACGACGAGAAAGATTTGTTGTCGTCTCTTTGGAGGAACGCCCACGACATGTGTTCCGTAACAGCCTGCCTTGCTGCATTTGAAGACTGTAAGGAGCCTGAAGGATACGATCTGGGTAGAATAAATTTCTCTCGTGATAGAAATGATTGCGCTGACCATTTCTATCCAGAGGCTATCTGGCAGCTCGTTAGTCTGTCAGGGTGGGCAGTCAGCTTTCTAGAGAGGCTCATGAAGGAATGCCTCTCTGCTGCTGATGTAACCGACTTCACTCCAAACGCGAACGAGTTTCAACCAAAACTCGAGCCTGTTGATGACACAGACGTCTTCGCCTTGGACGGTATGTTCCGCTGCATCCTCCACTCGTAATGGAGCGGCTCACCCACTCTAGAAAGCAAGCGGCCTCCTCTCTCTTCGCCTTTCGATTCGCCGATCTTGCTCCACCTCACTCATCCATTTATCCTAACAAATCTAATCGGGGTGATAATGCATGTGAATAGGTTCTACCATTCACTTAGTGCACTCACACCCAAAGGAGAAAACTCTCAGATTGCAAGGGATATCCTTATGGATGTTATTGGTTGCTCTGGGCTCGATCTCAGGGGAATTGAAGAGATATTAAAAGGCGCATTGCCTGACGTGAGAAATATTCCTGGTAAGTTGATATATCCTGTCCCCATTATCATAAGGGACAATCGTTGACTGAACATTAATTCCGTCATACCTCCCCATTTTTTTTGCGACAGGGGATGAAGCGAGGTTGTCGCTATCGAAATGTCATCCGGTCCCTGCTCAATATCCATTTTTACGAAAAGTGGTACACACACTGTATACATCTACAGCGATCGACAAACCGCGTTTGTTTATCAAGGCCGCAGATCTCATTGATGGATTCGCCAGCTTGTCAACTTCTGAGCGGTCCGGGAAAGAGCAGGACAGGGACGTAGTTACAAAGGGTGTCTTGATACGGCACAACCCCGGCTTGCTATGCCTCCGGTGCGGGCATAGGTCAGAGATAGGCGGGGAGGTGAGCATTGCAGGACATGTCTCGTTGAGGTGGAGAACCTGGGAGAAAATGTGGGCGAGCCGCTGTGTTTGTGGGGGAGCGTGGATCAATGGAAACGTATAGGATGTTTACTGCCGCGATCTACAGTACTCCATTACTTGTTCATCCGCGAGCCCTAGCTAAGCAAAAGACAATTTCAAGTTGAAGTGCAAGTCGCCGTCGTGCTGTCATTGATATTTTCAAGTTTCACCATCCATCCCTTTAATGAGAGTTTATTTCAACCGAAAGCGGAACGCTTGCACACGCACGACTCGCACGACTCTCAGTCTGCCGCTTCACCTATTTCTACATTTTCATTAAACAAGCCAAAAAATTTATATGCGTATACACCCAACGCCCGTCAGAACATAATCTAGAGGTTGTAGACGAACCATGCGCTGCGATCCCCCAGGCCCGCAGGTTCTTTTTCCCTCGTCATCTTCTGTCTCTTCTCAGCTTTCAAACGGTTTTCTCGGGAAAGGTATACTAGGTTGACTGCTGAAAAGACCACCATGCCAATCGACATTATAATAAATGTGATCGTTGCCTTTGCGTACTTCGGAGCCGGAGACAAGGAGCCAAGGAGCCACGTGGCAAGAATACCACCCGCATTGGTCATGATGAAAGCAATCGCGACGGACGTCGCGCGCCTGACGTGCGGTGCGCTGTTGTTGGCCATCCACGTCGTCAGTGCAGGCGCAGTGCAGTAGGTCCCTGTGATCGAGAAGAAAAGGGATCCATAGCGGACATGTGATGATTCACTTGCTACAAGTGTGTCAGGAACGTGACCTTGCTAGATCGGCGAAAGCATACCGTAAAACATAGAAAAACCTATAACCTCCACGATAGAAAAGAATATTGTTGTCCACCCACGACAGCGGTAATGGTCTGACACAAAGGCAGAAATCATCGAGCCTAATTGTAGTGAAAAGGATGAGCGCTACAAAGATGATCGTCCTGAGATACGCACAGACAAAAGCGGTAGCAAACGGAGGAACGCTCATGAGCTGAGCTCGATTGCCCGCGTAACCAAGGCCAGCCACGATCGTCGGTTCGAAACTATCCATCCAAAATTAGTGTAAATAATCAAAGCCAGAGGTATTGATGAACAAAACTCACTAAGCTAAACCGTACAGTGTCGTCCCTGAGAGGTGTGGAGAGTGAGCCCAAGTTAGCTCGGAATGTTCAGACGTACCATTGAAAAACAGGACAATGGCAAGAATCCAGACATGCGGTGATTTTGCTGATTCAACGACTTCTGTCCAGCTGAAGCTGTCTTTTTTGTCATCTTGCGATACAGCGCCGTCTTCTTTGAGTTTAAATACGACATATGACCGCTCTTTTTCTGAAAAGAAGCGTGCCCTTTCAGGCGAACGAGGAAGCAGGAAAAAGGAGATGATTCCAAAGAGGAAGGTAAAGATTCCTTCCTAGCGTAAGGGGTGAGCAAAACCTCAAGAAGCAGTGTATGCTTGCCTACAAGGATGAATATCCAAGCCCAGCCGGGCTTACCGCCCTTTCCATTGATCTCATCGATGGCTGCAGCGAGCAAACCGGAAAAGGCACCCGATAAGGAAGCTGACGCGAAGAAGGTAGCTACTCTGTTGAGAAGGGTCGTCAAGAGGTACGCCAGGGGTGACCTGATACTTACCTTATTTGCAGTCTCTTACGAGGGTAAAAGAAAGAGAGATAGAGAACAAGGCCAGGGAAAAGGCCACCTGGGCCAATAATAAATGAAAAGCACTATGGATGGGCACTGACCAAACCTTCCATCAACCCCAAGAAGAATCGACAAGCAAGCAACCCAGAATAGTTATGGACGACACCTATCAGCGCTCTGAGTAAATGTTCGATTTCGCGTTGACAGCGACACGCTCACCTTGTAAGGTGGAAACAAGACCCCACATAGTGACCATGGCGGGAAGCATAAGATTAGGTCCAATACGCTGAAAAGTGAAGACATGTGACAAGTCGCACTCTCAACGCCGTTGTGATTTACCTTCAAGAGCAAGTTTGAGGGGAACTCCGCAGTAATATAGGGACTACGCGCATCTCAAAGTGTGCCACATGTAGCAGAAGTTCAGGTAAGTTACTTACACATAAGTGACAGTCAAAGCCACGGAATACTACACAATGATAAGCCGGAACAAAGTCGAATTAAGCAGTGCATTCCAATGTACCTCGAAGTTAGACATTTTCAAGGACGTCTGCATTCCAGCTACGCGGGCGTTTGAGACGTTACTCCTGTCCTACAGGTCCCCTACAATCTGAGCCGAGAAGGTAACGAATCTGAACACGAAACATACCAAGAAAGAAAGTAGATAGAAGATCGTGCATAATGGAAGAACCCATCTGTCGAGTTTCCTCCAGATAGACCCCTCGAGGGCAGCACGTTCCGCTTCTGAAAATTCGTCGTCCTTGAGTTCGTCGAGCTCCTTGACCCTGTCTAGAACAGTGGGGGAGCCGTGCAATGCCTCTGGTGCGTCCATTATGTCGTGGACGGGGATCACAAGAGCGTGCGGTTTGAGGGCATCCTTTCAAACGTACAACGACCTTATAGGGTTGTATGACTATGTACACACGGTACGACGCATGGGAGATTTCTTGCAAACGGGTTTATTCTGTGACATGGCGGCTGATCAATTGATCAAAGCGAATTCCATGCATCTGATTGCATGTCAGCGACGAGCCGTGGTATCCTCACCGTTCACCCACCTGTGATGTGTCCGTTGAGGATGTCTCTACTTCAACTTCTTGTTCAGTGTCAAAGGCTGGACTGAATTGTGTGTGGCAAATCTCAGGCTATTAGTATTACGTGCTTCGCCTTGATTTGAGTAAGTCAGCACTCCGACAGCTATTCGCAATCGTCGGCGTCCGATTGCTCGCAGTGCTTGTCCATTCAACAGTCCGAGGAGGAGGTTGAGCGCTGAATACTGTAACGACCAAGTTCGGTGGTATGTAGAGGTCACTTTCCGCCTCTTTCGAGCAGACACCTGACGGGCACCGTTACTTTCATCCTACTTCAAATCCGAGTCAGAAGAACCCCCTTCAATCTCTTACGAGTATGCCCAAAGTAGTCGTCCCTCCCTTGCCCTTGTCTGGGCTATTTGCGGTCTCAAAGCCATCGGGCCCAACCTCAATGTCTGTTCTTGAAGACATAAAGCAACTCGTCGGCAACTCGCGCCTATTTGTGGACCCCCGCAAACTAGAAAACCGAACCGGAGAGGATAGTAGGAAGAGGAGAAAAAATGCTGTCAAGATCGGCCAAGGTGGAACGCTAGATCCACTTGCTGACGGGGTACTAGGTACAATCTACATCGTCTTTCATGTCGATATGTCAATGACTCCTCGGCGGGTCTAGTCGTTGGCGTCGGAAAAGGCACCAAACGGCTCTCCGACTTTCTGGATTGCGTCAAGGTATCTCACTCTCCCGGATTACCCATTCCGTTTCGAGTTTTCAGCCAGGATATATAGGAGTATAAGACCACCGCTCTGCTGGGCTGCGAAACAGATAGTTATGATTGTCAGGGTTCCCGTGTGCGCGACGCTCCATGGCGCCATGTTACCAAGGGAGCGGTGGAGGCGATCCTCGACAAATTCAGAGGCGAGATATACCAAACACCGCCCATGTTTGTCCTACTCCCAAACCCTCGTTCTCGTCACTCAATCCTCCTCAGATTCTCCGCGCTCAAGATGAACGGTAAGCCGTTGCACGAGTATGCCCGTCAAGGCATACCATTGCCTCGGCCCATCGAAAAGAGGAAGGTTACTGTCCACTCACTGGATCTTGTCGATTGGAAGGGCAGTCATCACAACTTTCGATGGCCAGAGAAGGAGTTCACTCCAGATGAGAAGGCTGCCCTCAAGACAGCCCTGAAGTCTGATCAGATCGATCCCACCATACAAGACAAACCCGACGAGCACACCGACCAGGTTCCGACCGCGTTTGTTCTGAGCATGAGAGTCTCTGGAGGCACATATGTCCGCTCAATCGTTCATGATCTCGGTCGCGCGCTTGGTTCTGCCGCGCACGTGGTCACTTTGACCCGGTCTCGGCAAGGAAAATTCACCCTGGATCCCGGAGATGGAGAAGACAAATCATGTGTGCCATGGGACGTTTTTGAGAATGCTTTGGAAGACGAAGGCGAACGAGGTGAAGACGGCTGGAGGGCGTGGGAGAGAGAGGTTCTTGATCACTTGGAAATAGTCGACACGCAGAAATAGTAGAATGCCCAACAATCCATTCCACGACGCGTTTAACATAGGAAGTGTACGTGCCCTTAGTAACTATACGCCGGCCTTGTTCCTCAGAAACATTGAACGGGAGTCCGGGTTCCGGTGGTTGGTGCGGGCCGTGAAAATTCTGGCGCCTCTTCACGGACATTGACATTGAGCCTTGAAGCTTTGAAGCTTGAAGTACATTTTTGAGTCATGATCTCAACCACACAGTGCATATTCATTATAATTCCAGCTTGGATATCTCTAACGGAGCAGCGTGGGTAACAACTCGACCCCGCGAGGAGGTCGTACAATGGCAAATGAATCAGCTATGTGTCGTGGTACATGCTGCCACGGACCGGGTTCATTACGGGCTCGGACCGCTCTCCGGAACCAATAGGTCCGGGGAAGGCTTGGAAACTCCTGGACCTTATATACCTCGCTGAGGACTTTGTGATCTATCCCTCCCTTTACCCCGGTTTCAAGCATGGCAGCCAATGTTACCAATGAACATCATACCACTGTAACCCGCCCACTGAGTCCTGGGATCTATGCTCCTATTCCAACGTTTTTTAAACTGGAATCCGAGGATCTTGGTCAGTGGCACTGATTGGACGCTGTGGAATGCACTACTAAATGGAAGAACAGATCTTGACGCATTTGAGAAACATGTTCTTCGAACAGCTTTAGCTGGCGTCCAACCGCTGTTGTCAGGTTCCATGAGCGAAGCCATTCATTTATCGCATGCCGAGCGGTCGATGTTAATCAAGACAGCGAGGAAGGTTCTGGACAACGCAGGTTTAGACACGGTGCCGATTATCTCTGGAATTGGTGCTGGTAGCACGCGGGAGTGCATAGAGTTGGCAAACGAATCAGCTGATGCTGGCGCGGACTGCGCTATTGCCATCTGTAGCGGATACTTTGCTGGGGCACTTGCTGGCAACAAGAAAGCGCTCAAGGCTTTTTGGACTGAGATCAGCCAAAAGAGTCCGATACCCGTCATGATTTATAATTGTGAGCACAACGCTCGTGTATATGATATACGGCTGACTTGTTCATTTTGTCTTAGATCCTGGAGCTGCTGGGGGGATCAACCTGGATTCGGATCTTATCACTGAACTTGCCGTAGAGTGTCCCAATTTAGCCGGTGTCAAACTTACGTGTGTTCATAAAAACCAATATGTGCGAGTGCCTATGTTAACTTTTCTCGTTTATAGGTGTGGCGATGTAGGAAAGTTAACACGCATCGCTGCCACTGTTTCCGACCCGACGTTCTCTCCTAACCATCCGCGGAAGAACAAGGATGCACCATTCCTTGTCCTCGGCGGGTTCGCCGACTTCCTCCTCACAGGTGCATATGCCAATGGCCACGGTGCCATTACAGGACTTGCGAACGTCGCACCGGTAAGTAAGCAAACACTTTACAACACCATCGCCAATGACATCGCTGTTGCAACAGCGTACGCTAGTAAAAGTATACCAACTAAGTGAGGGATCCAAGACTGATCCAAAGCTTCTTGGCGAGGCCCAGAGATTGCAAGGAATTGTTGCACGGGCGGATGCTACAATCGCCAAGTCTTCTATAGCTGGTACCAAGTTTTTGCTAGATAAGCTCTACGGATATGGAGGTGATCCTCGGCGGCCACTTGCTCCCATTGAGCCTGCAGCAGGTGAGGCCCTGTGGGAACACACACACACTCGGGCGCTCGTGGACGTGGAGCTCTCGCTCGCCAAGGCGAGTTAGAAGGCGATCAGAAATCTGTAAACGCGTTCGTTATGTATGTCACGCGTGCAAAGACATTTTTGTTGGGCTTGTGGTGCAAAACAAGTTACACCGCTCGTAATAGAGGTAGCCAAAAAGCGGATGAGTCTGAATCCGTATCAGCTCGCGTGGTCACGAGTTGTTCCGAGGTGCATACACATGGCTGTTCCACGGGGTCTACAGGAACGTGCTAGCAAGGCCTGACCGGTCATGACTGTGAGATTCGGAGGCCGAAGTGCGACGATAAAGCAGCAAATGGTGTCCCACGAGATGCCTCGGGTGTTCGGGTGTAACTGGAATGTATGGCTTTCGGGGTAGATCATCCTGAGTCCTGCCAAGTAGGGTAAAGCAATCATGCCAAACAGCCAGATCGGTTTGCTTTATGTAACCTAGCGCCTGCAACTCCGACACCAGGCAAGTCTTAAGTGGGTGTTCCTGCGAACAATTGTCTCTTCAACTACGACCATGTCCATGTCGGCCTGCTCGCCGTCCGTGGCGACCATGAGCTGCCGGTCATTGGGCAGCATAGCGTTCCGAAAACCACTTGTTCCAGGTCAGAAAAATCCACACGCAAACCTCTTGACGAGTTATTCACGCGCAACGATCATATCCACAGGCATCCGGTCATTCCACTGGTCTGTATACCGTAGAAATCAATCATCACCATCCACTTCACAGACAAAGAAGGATTCTGGTGCATGTCATGGCCTGCATCACCTGACACGTGCTGATATGTAGCCCCTCGTTCCCACAGGCACTCCTTATTCTTCTCTTATCATCGGTGCACCAAGAGAGACGTATCCAAACGAACGTCGTGTATCTCTTACGCCTCAAAATGTTGCTCTGCTGAAGAAGAAAGGCTTCAGTAGTGTTCTGATCGAAAGAAACGCCGGTGCTGCCGCACAATTCTTAGACGGAGACTACGCCAAGGCTGGAGCTACCTTGGTCTCCAAAGAAGAACTCTACAAGAAGACGGACATTTTACTGAAAGTGCGACCTCCTTCACAAGATGAGGAGGTCACCGCCTTAAAAGAAGGTAGTACTGTTATTTCTTTTCTATACCCTGCGCAGAACAAGTCGCTTGTTGAGAAGCTGGCCTCGCGTAACGTAAACGCATTTGCCATGGACATGATTCCACGCATTTCCCGCGCTCAAACATTCGATGTCTTGAGGTGAGCATAGATATCATATCCAGAACTCATACTTAATGCCCTCGGATCAGTTCTATGGGCAATATTGCCGGCTACAAAGCTGTTTTAGAGGCCTCCAACCACTTTGGTCGATATCTTACCGGACAGGTCACGGCAGCTGGGTAAGTACATGGCAGTCCTAGGGCAATAAGTGTTTCTAATTCTCTTGCTACAGAAAGGTAGCCGCGTGTTATTTCATGCACTTTCACGCGTCTTACGCGTCTATAAGGTTCCCCCTGGAAAGGTTCTCATCATTGGTGCTGGTGTCGCCGGACTCAGTGCTATTGTAACGGTTTGTCCTTATGACCCGAACGTACATTCTACGAGAAAACAAACTCATTCATAGGCGCGTCGACTTGGTGCCATTGTCCGAGGTTTTGACACTCGCTCAGCTGCGCGTGAACAAGTTCAATCTCTTGGGGCCGAGTTTCTCGAAGTCTCTATCCAGGAGGAAGGTGGCGGAGCAGGTGGTTATGCCAAGGAAATGTCCAAGGAATTTGTCGAAGCAGAGATGGCGCTCTTCATGGAACAATGCAAGGAGGTCGACATCGTCATAACAACTGCGCTTATTCCTGGCAAACCTGCTCCCAAGCTAATCACGAACGAGGTCAGTGAAGGGTCAATATTGAGCTATCTGAATTCACGTTCGCTTGCAGATGGTTGCAGCAATGAAGCAGGGTTCCGTTATCGTTGACGTATGTTTTGTCGAGTCTGCGAGACCCGAAAACTCATGTTCTTGGTCAAGTTGGCAGCCGAAGCAGGAGGTAACTGTCAGGCTACTGTACCCGGGGAGTTGGTTGTCAAGAATGGGGTCACTATCATCGGTAATGTGACCCTCTATGGAGATCAATTAGATACCCATTCACTTGTGCAGGTTACACTGACCTTCCTTCGCGGTTACCAACGCAGTCATCAGCCCTATACTCAAATAACATCACCAAGTTTCTTTTGTCTATCGGTGAAGGGGACAACTACGCCATTGACCTGAGCGACGAAGTAGTCAGAGGTTCAATTGTGGTTCACAAAGGTGAACAACTACCACCAGCTCCTCGGCCAGCTCCTCCCCCGGCTCCTCGTCCAACTCCCAAGGTGGAGCAGGTACAAACCAAAGCCATCACTCCATGGCAGAAGGTCACTCGTGAAGTTGCTACTGTTACTGCGGGAATGGGATCAACAGTTGCACTTGGGAAGCTCACCGGGGCTGCCTTTATGAGCAACTTTTTTACATTTGGGTTGGCGGGTCTGGTTGGATACCGTGTTGTTTGGGGTGTGGCTCCAGCTCTACACTCACCGTTGATGTCAGTTACAAACGCGATTTCTGGTTAGTCCACTTATACTTGAATCAAGCTCTTCGATACTAAAGAGACTTGCAGGGATGGTTGGTGTCGGAGGTTTGTTTGTGATGGGTGGAGGCTACTTGCCAGAGACCATTCCTCAAGTACTCGGTGCTCTGTCAGTTCTTCTTGCCAGTGTGAATGTCGCTGGAGGTTTCGTCATCACCAAGCGCATGCTTGACATGTTTAAGAGTAAGTACATGGCCATGAAATTCGAGTTGTGGCTTAATATGTTACAGGACCAAGTGATCCGCCTGAATATTCATGGTTGTACGGAGTTCCTGCGATTGTATTCACAGGAGGGTTCCTGGCCGCAGCGAGCACTGGGATGGCTGGTCTTGTCCAAGCAGGCTACCTGACTAGCAGTCTGCTTTGCATTGGTAAGCGGCACGGTCCCAGTTCTCTTCTCAATTAAGTGTGACTTTTCGAAGGCTCTCTGTCTGGGCTGTCTTCGCAAACCACGGCGCGCCAAGGCAATGCTCTCGGTATCCTCGGCGTAGGCTCTGGAATTCTCGCGTCATTGTTAGCTGTTGGCTTCCCTCCAGAACTCCTAGCACAGTTTGCTGGAGTTGCTGCTGTCGGTGCCACATTCGGTACCATCATCGGTCGACGCATCACAGCCACGGAACTTCCACAGATGGTCGCAGCTTTGCACTCTGTTGTTGGTCTTGCAGCTGTATTCACCTCCATCGGTAGTGTGCTCGCCGACCCATCGCACCTTTCCATGCTCCACCAAGTGACAGCCTACCTTGGAGTCGTGATTGGTGGTATCACCTTCACCGGTTCCATTGTAGCTTTCTTGAAATTGGCTGGGAAGATGGGCTCGAGACCATTGATGATGCCAGGCAGACATCTCATTAATGCCGGGCTTCTCGGTGCAAATGCGCTGACGATGGCTGCCTTTGTCACCGCTGCACCAACCATACCTCTCGTTGCTGCAGGTTATCTCGGTGCAAGTACAGTTCTCAGTTTTATTAAGGGTTTCACGACGACAGCGGCTATTGGAGGGGCCGATATGCGTGAGTGTTGATCACAGCGGCGTTCTCGATTTAACTCATTTGCTGGACATTCCCTTAGCTGTCGTCATTACTGTCCTGAATGCTTATTCGGGCTTTGCACTTGTTGCGGAAGGCTTTATGTTGGACAACCCGCTGCTTACGACCATCGGTTCATTGATTGGTGTCAGCGGCTCCATTCTTTCATATATCATGGTTCGCAAATTAAGTTGCCGCCATAGCACTCTTGTCGTACTCACCAACTTGTAGTGTGTGGCCATGAACAGATCGTTGACTAACGTTCTGTTTGGTGGTATTGGCACAATCGCACCATCGGAAGCTACCAAAATCGAAGGCACAGTCATTAAAACCACTGTGGATGATACAGTAGAAGCTCTTGCGAATGCCGACAGCGTCATTTTGGTAAGTCGTTCTCTCCATTCCTCATCTTAATCTCACTTACTCTCTTTAGGTTGTTGGATACGGCATGGCTGTGGCCAAGGCTCAATATGCTATCTCGGAAATCTGCTCAATGCTCCGTGCAAAAGATATCAATGTACGCTTTGCCATTCACCCGGTGGCGGGTCGCATGCCTGGTCAATGCAATGTGCTTCTGGCAGAAGCATCAGTACCATACGACAGTGAGATGCATCCCTGCTCCGACAAAGCTTGACTGATGCATGTGAATTTTATCCTTCTTTGATCACTAATTCATATTAGTTGTCTTGGAGATGGACGAAATTAACGACGACTTCGGCGAAACGGACGTCACACTTGTTATAGGGGCAAATGATACCGTGAATCCTATTTCCCTGGAGCCTGGTTCACCGATAGCGGGCATGCCTGTTCTTCACGCGTGGAAGAGCAAGCAAGTCATCGTAATGAAGAGAGGCATGTCAAGTGGTTACGGTATGTTTTCTCTGCACTGCTGCTGTGTATGAACATTGATATATTCGTTTTGCTCTAGCTGACGTTCCAAACCCAATGTTTTACATGCCGAACACGAAGATGCTGTTCGGTGATGCAAAGGATACCTGTGATGGTGCGTGTCTGCCCTCCGCTCATTGAACTTTTTTTTTCGCTTATGGCGATCTCAGCTATCAAGAGAGGTCTCGAATCGCGCAACTAGGGTCATCTCCACATTTATTCCCCCGGAACAACTTGTTGTACACCCTGTATTTCCACTCGTTTGTAGAATTGTTGCTATTGCTAGTGCCGTGCGTGCTTTGCTGTCAGTTTCGTTGCGCCTTCCAGGTTGCATTTTAGATGTTTTGTATCTCCAATTGCCAACGGGAAATGGAAAAAGTCATCGTGTGGAGTATTGTAGTATATATATCACATCGTTATATCGTAACTGACTCGGGCAGGCACTACTATCCAGGGGCAGCTCGAGCGTGAGGAACACGGAATACGAGGATGGCCTATATCATACACGAAAGCTCAGTCCAAATGATTAAGTCCAAATCTAAGCGGGTTAAAAAAAACGTCCGAAAGGCGTACGCAAACAGGTACGTCATAAGTGTTCATATGATCGTTCCTCCCCACGATGTCACGTATGATCACAGGCGGAATAGTCCCTCAAACCCGGCTGCCACCTCCATTGAAGATTCGATGCTTCCAGAAGCCATCAATTTTTTACAATCGAATAACCCAGTCGAGATGAGCTTGGGCTGCGGCTGGGCTGGTTATACAACCAAGTGGCGATGAGGACAATGACAGATCCAAGAATGAAGGTGAACGTAATTTGGAAGTCGAAGAGTGCCACGGACGCCAGGAACGATATCACGATGCTGAGACTCGTTGCGAAGCCTTTGAGAATGTTGTCAGAGTACTTGATGACCATAGCAGTCACCAGACCGCCAAGAACCTGAATTGCAACGGTGGCCCAGGCCCAGGCACCAAAGTTTTTGAAGAGCGACTGGGTAAGCCCTGATTGTGAATGTTCTGTGATAAGGATAGGTACGAGAGCGGGGAGTAGTGAAAAGGCGGAGAGCTGAACGTTGCGTATCCAGAGGTCTGATTGAGAATTCTTCAACACCATTTCGAAATAGACTCCTGCGAGACCGGATGTAAAGCACGCCGCCACGACCGCGAGAAAGCCTTTAAGAGCGTTCATTGAAGTACCCTGGAATAGGAGAGAGGCCGTCTTGACTGAATCGCCCGCCCCGGTCTGAATCTGTACGATGCCTACTCCGATAGCGAGGAAGAAGAGCGCTACCCAATGACTAGCGCTCAGCTGTTTCCGGAGAAGCAGGACAGAAAAGGCTGCTGTTGTAAGAATCTTCATTTGATAGCTGACTTGGAAGGTAGCAGCTTCTAGATTTGTGGCTGCAACATATTGCAAGTTGTTCTGAATGACTTGAGGTGGGAAAGGGAGGGAATGAAAAGGGGCGGTGTTGACAAGTGAGGATCTACACACCATAGAGGATGGCGGGTATGGACAATTTCCAGCAGTCTGGGCTGAAAACCTCCCTGCCCAACCTACGCATACGGAGCAATACCTTGGAGGGATTCCAGAAGCGGCCAGTTGTGAGACCCAGCTGGGGCGTGTCAGAGGTATAGGGGTCTATTTGCATGAAGGCAATCGCGAGCGATATCGAGCCTTTTAAGAGTTCGTTGAGCAGAACGGCGGCTGGCGCGGAATATGACTGGGAAGGCGGGATAGAGACGCGAGAATAGTGCATTATTATCGTTAAGAGGGAGTTTTGTACGGCGAGCGTGAGGAGACTGGCGTCAACGGGAATGAACGAACGGTTGGCCGGGACCGACTGCGGATCGGTAGAGTAAAAGGACGACTCACGATATATATTTCAAAGGGATGCCGCATAGCGAAGGGACTGGAGGTGCGTCTGGCAAGAGGCCGAGCTCCTCGAATTCGAGCTGGTCATCGCTGTCCTTTGCGACGTCCTGACGAGGCTGGATTGGGGGCTGGGACATGGATGAGGGGTATAAGGAAGGTGTTTGGGTGGGTATGGTCGGTTACTAGGTCTAAGCAGAATTTCCTCGACACGCGTGTCACAGGGGCCGTGCGTTGAATTTATTTTCTCTCTCTCCGCAGCACCTGTGGCAGATTTAATCCAACCTAGCCTGCCAAGACAAGTTTCCATTCACTACAAATCAATGTCACTGATCCTACAAAACTCAATATCCGTATGATACCCCCCGGCTCTTCCGATCCCCCTCATACAGCCCGTAGATACTGTACGTCGGACTGTGATACTCAGCATACCCCTCAGGGTCTGCGTGTTGCAACGCCATCTGCGCCAACGAGGGAATCGGTGGTGGTGATGGCACCCGCGGTGGCTTATCTTCCACCCTCTTCTTAAGATTACTCTTCCCCGTCACCAACCCATTGCATGTACCCCCCTGTCCCTCCCGCGCTCGAGCAACCTCAGATGGTCGGATGTTGACCAACGACGCGGTCGACTTGGACGCCGCAAAGTCCACCATCATCAAGCTCCCCAATGCCGCCGCGTCAGACAAAGGGCTATCACAGTGGGAACTCGCCTTCGGAACTGGCTTTTTTTGATTACGTCCTGTGAGAGTCACCTTTTTTGCTTCTCCAATCACACTCATCGAGTCGTCAGGATACAAAGTAGGCTGTGGAGACGGTGGAATCGGCGATGTTAGACCGAGGGCCGAAGTCAAGTCCCTTCCCCGTCGAGAATCCGCTCGCTGAACCCTATTTTGCTCAACATGGATCCCATCGTGTTCATGATCAGGGTTGTGTTTACCATAGTTTGTTGCGGCCGCCGACGTCCGAGGATATAAACCCGGCGTGTAGTACGTCGATTTAATGCGAGCCCGCCCGCCGTTTAACTGCGCCATGTTAGGAGACGCAACCGGTGGTGAAGTGGGTTCCATTCCACCATATGCAAAGCTTTGCGACCGCCTGGGCGCTGCGGCGTCCTTGGCACTGCCAGGTGCTATCATACTCGTTCTATCCCGCGATGCCATCATCCTGTCCCTGTATTTTGGCACCGCGACATTGGCTGGTTCGTCGTGTGTAACACCGTCGATCGCGAGGCCTACATCCGCTCCTACTTGCGAATACCCGCCAGGTGAATTCGGATAGAGGGACATGGATACTGTGGAGAGCCTCGATACCGCACGAGTGATTGCGTTCTGGACTGGCTGCAAAGGGATCGGACTCTTGGTCTTCGAGAGCGCGTTTGAGTTACCATATCCAACGAATGGATATTGACCCTGGTTCTGTCCTTGGACATATGTCATGTCGTTGTCGACTACACCAAGGCTATCTTGTTGGGTGGTTTGATTGACAGTCAGCAGTTGATCTTGAGAACTCGATCGGGTTACTGTCACCGTCGGGGCGGGTTTGGGGATTCCGGAATTGTATTGAGTCCATGTCCAAAGTCCGGTATTTCCTTTCACGCTGCGTGCTTGGAGGGTAGGGGACGAGCGTTCATTGCCCCCAAATATCGGGGAACCTTCGCTTTCCACTTTGTCGTCCGGAAAAATCCCATCATGAAGGATAGGCAGGGATGGAGTGGGGGTCCTTCGCCGGCGGGGGCGCTTGAAGAGTTTGACCAGGACGACCACGATAAAGAGTGTGAGACCACCGCTGACAGCAAGTGCAATAATCGCTGTAGTAGACAAATGGGGGGTGTTCAACTGAGTGCTACGATCGTGTGAATTGCTATCCGCTGTAATGACCGCCACAGGTTGAATGGACGGCGTTGGGTAAATTACCAAGGATGAGTGAGCAGCTGCCTCCTCAGTCTCCGTGAGGTTTTGGGTTTTCAAAGATGGCAGTGGCACAAAAGTTGATTTCGATGCCACACGTGAACGACTTGAGGAAGCTTTCGATGGGACAGAGGTATGAGAAGCTGAGGGCATATCGAACGTAGCTGTACCTGCTGACGGGGGCGGTAGGCCGGTATCTGGGATGGGTGCCGGAGCGTTGGTGATCTCGTGCACACTATAGTCATGGTGAGGTGCCGGTTGAGATGCCTGTGGTAGCTTGGGGCGAGAGTGAGAGTGTGGGCGTGCTGGGTCAGCCTCGAGGTCCTCCGAGTTTTCCTTGGAGCTGGACATCAGTTTCTCGGTGTCATCCGCGGGCTCGACGGGTGCCCGCAGGGATAACTTGCGCGCGGGAAGCCCTCGTGCAGTCTTGCGAGGCCTGCGCGACATTCTCTTCCGTTAAGCGTCCGGCGCAAATTGAAAGGAGCGACTGGGGTAGCGACAGATGAGTGAATAAGGATGAACAAGTCGACACGTGCTTACGAGCGCGTCGAGGTCACGTGAATTGATTTTGGGTTCAAACGCGTTTCAACAAGTTTGTGACTTACTACCAGTACGCGGAGCGACCCTGAGCTTTCGCTTAAGCGATCTCCAAGTTGTTCATATTCTTCTGCGTTGAACCAGCGTGTGCGGAAGCAGAGCAGGGGCCGTTGCATGAGTTGAGCACTGAATTTTAAGTCGTTGCAGTGTGCATTTTGGTAGTACGAGCTAGGCGGTGAAGATTATCATCGGGAAGAGACATTCCATGGACAGGCGCGTCTCTCTCGTATCTCGAATCGAAGTCGTCAAAAACCTGACACGTCCACAACCAACATATTTTATAGTGATCCTTTCGCATCTCAGCCGACCCAGCTTTTACAGCATGCATTGGCCCCTGCACCGCAAAGTCAGGAACACAGCAGAGACTGGGATCTAGCCTCGCCAAACGACGACGGCAATGCGGCATTGAACGACTTTTCCTTGGATTCAAGGATAATCCCGGCCCAACCGGCAACACCTCGTTACCATCTGCAGGTTTCACTTTTGCAGAGTCCGGAAGGTAGTGGGGAACTTGTGCTAGCCGAAGATTCTCAGAAAGAAAAGCGTCAGATAAACAGCGAACAGGTCGGAATATCTGTAACTTCGCCAGCCCCGCCAGGCAATGTCCCAGTTCAAGGTTCAGGCTCGGTGTTTTTTCACCAACACGGGGACAGTCCACTCTCGGCATCCGCTGGAAAGGCAATCGGTGAGCCACTTCATGTCCTGCCGTCATCCTTGCTTTCAGATAATTACTTCTTAGTCTCTAGGGACAAGGTCCGTATCCTTTCAGTCACCCCCCACCACTGCTGGAGTCCATCCTCTCGACCGACCGACAAAGTCCATGCCCGTCGGGAACAAGCACTACCGTCGTTCTCCTTCCTTTCCCTCCCAAGACTCGTTCGGTGGCCCCGTCTCGCAGGATCCGGCAGAACAATATATCGCGTCAACAAAGCAGTTTGATGTGCCACTCTCTGATCTGGGAGAGACGCCAACTCAGGAGGTCTTTCATTCGTCCACGCACATAGATCCTGGCATGACGCTCCCGGATGCCAGTGAGCACAAAGAGTTCCTCGAGGCTGCTATGCGCGAGTATGAAGCACAAAGGGCAAACAGGGCCACTTCAAATCGTCGCATCAATATCCTCGTAGCTGCCACTCCCAGCAATTCCGGTGAATCTTCAGGCATGTCACAGCACAAGGACGACGACTTCTCGTTTCACCATCGTGATCCAAAATTCGCTGTTCGGGAGTCGAGGTTCGAGTTTGGCGGCTCATCGTCCTTTGACAAGATGCTCGACCGGGACCTCGCGGACGCTCCGGATCCGACTCCAGAGCTCACTCAACTCAATGAGATCGAACCAACCCAGGTCGACGGCCTTGTTGGTGTTGAACCCCCTACCAGAGATGACATCCTCACCACGCCACCGCGGAGTAGCAAGCAGTGCTCTCCACCCTTTGAGTGGATTGCTCCCACCCATAGTGCAGCTGTCGCGTCCAGCAATCCCAGGAGCTTGTTAAGAATGGTGCATCCGGGCAACCAGTATCGGATTGCCAGGATGCGTAACTTGGCGGGAGATGTGGAACCCCCTTCGTGCGTCACCACGGGAGCGGTGACGCAGCCTTCTCGCATGGAAGAAACGCAGCCTTGTCACACCGATGACTCGAATGTTCCCCCACCAGCTCGACCAGCACCGCGCCATATCCAGATGACCGGTGCTCGCCCAACTAGACACCAACCTCAGAGAGAGGACGATGACGATGAACCTGAAGATGCGCTAGATATTGTCCCCGACTCTGAACCCCTTCGAGCTGGGCCCAGCACCCAAACACCTAGCCATCATCGAGCTGTGACGCAAAGTCCGCTTAAGAAACTTTTCCACCCTCTTAGTCCGATGTTCGAGCACGGATCCGAAGACCTCGTTCCTGATTCCCTGAGGGTCGAGGAGAGTGAAGCTGATGTTCCATTGGCAATTGAATTAGCTTCCAGAAACACGAAGAGATCCGTACCTGAAAAGGTAATTTGCACCCACTCTTTCGATAACTACAGGCCTTAACTGATACCATCATTGCCTCGGTGAGGCCCCATTGCTTGTTCTTGAAAAACCTCAGAAACCTACTTCGTCCTCGACGAAAGGGAGGAACTCCAAAGTAAAACCTTCAAAAACGGAGTCCACAGAGGTCCCGACGTCACTTCCAGAGCAAGATCTGCAAGGTCAAGCATTCTCTTCCAGGCAACCTCCTGCCGCTACAGCAAACATGCTACCTTCCAAGAAGAAGAAAAGTAGGCCACAACCTTCGGGTGCCCGCCACGCTTCCACGACCTGTTTTCCCGCGACCAAGCCTGTCGCTGGCAAGAAACGTTTCCACAAATCCAATACCGAGAGCTCAGAGGACTCGTCACGTCACCCCACCGAGGATGAGGGGGCTATGCATCCCAGGGTTCAGAAGGAGGAAGAGGAGGAGTCTGGGTCTGCAGATGATCATGATGTTGAGTCGCCGCCACCCCCACCTCCGAAACCCGACACATCACGTAAGAAGAGAAGACGCACTGAAGACGCAAATCCAACTCGCGGAATGTCGAAAGCTTCGACTTCGACTCGAAACAAGCGGTCCGAGACTCCTGCAGTTGCTACACGTTCGGTCAAGAGGTTACGTTCTGGGGTATCATCCACCCGTGGATTCACAGCAGAGCCGGCTACACGAGTTTTCGCGTTGTGGAAACAAGATGGTCATTATTACTCCGGTATCGTCCACTCCCGCGGACTGAAAACCAAGCATTTGGTCAAGTTTGATGATGGGACGGAAGATGAAGTCGAACTCAAAAATATGCGTCGTCGAGAGCTTCTGGTCGGAGACAGAGTTATCGTCATACAGGACAACGTCAAGGGCGTGGTTAGCGATGTCAGCCATGCAGATTCCCATGGCTCATTTAAATTGGAGATTGATAACGTGGAGGCAGTAGCAACTGTTCAAGTGGGATTCGGTGACATCCGCATTGCGAATCGGACGATTCAAAGTCAATGGAAGGACCGCACGGTCGTAGCAGAGAATATTGTCGCTGTGGTCAAACCAAAGCTTCCCATTGACACGACGCCATCCAAACAGTCGGTTATCAGCACGACCTCCGGCAAAGCTCAGCGAGAGTTGGTCAAGACGGGCTTCGTAGTCACTATCAACCCTAAGAATGAAGAGCCCGTTCAGACGAAAGACGTGGCAATGCGCGCTATCAAACAGCATGGAGGGCTGGTGATCGAAGATTGGTCTAGTGTGTTCACCATGGAAGGCAAGCATAGTCAATCCAACAAGCGGTGGATCGCGACGCCGCAAGATTTTCGTTGGAAGTCGGAGGTAAACCTGGATCGCGTTTTCCTTCTATCCGACGACGCGCATCAAAAGCCTAAATTTCTCCTAGCGCTTGCGTTAGGGATTCCCTGCCTCTCGTTCGAATGGTTGACAAGAGGGGGGGAATTCTCGACGGTATGCTTTATGTGCATCTTTCAGAATGTATGGCGTTAAATTGAATACATGTCAGGACTGGCAACCGTTCCTTCTCCCAGCGGGCTATTCTGATGCACTCGGTGCCAGAATCTCCCAGCTCGTTGATCTTGACTGGGGAAATTGTACAGAACACCTCACCGACATCATGGCCAGTCGAGTGCCAATCAAATTGTTTTCACAGAAAATGGTGCTGTGTGTTGGTGCAGACTTAGTTCCTCTTCCCCCGAATCGGGCGAGAAAGGTGCATCTGTTAATTTAACTTCAATGCATGGAGTCTAACCCCAAATGTTCCAGAATGCTCCCGAAGAAGCTAGTCGATATGTTCCCTGGATCATTTTATGTATGGGTGCAGC
Organism: Boletus sensibilis; assembly: GCA_038092655.1. Lineage (NCBI taxonomy): Eukaryota > Fungi > Basidiomycota > Agaricomycetes > Boletales > Boletaceae > Boletus > Boletus sensibilis. The sequence continues at coordinate 6,280 of JBBPQU010000017.1, read as the reverse complement.
CAAGGTCGAGGCAGTCACCGATACAAAACAAGTGCCTCCTGGTCACATGCAGACTTTTGACTATATCATTGTCAAAGAACGAAACCTTCTCGGATCAGTCAAGCTGGGCGACGACGTCGTCGTGGGGGATGTTAGCTGGGTAAAGGAGTGCCTAGTCTCGTCGCGCTTATCCTCACCCGAGTTGAACTAATACTTGTCCCTCATGAATTTTGATGTTATCTACTACATATTGATTTTACCTAACACATGTTTGCTACCCTTGGTTTTGGTATCGCCTTATCTTAATTGTAGTGTATGTACCATGCGATCTTCCGTTGTTGATATCAGTGCTGTGGTAGGGTGATGAATGGGATGCCAGAAATGGAAGTTTTTTCCCGTCGGCTGAGTCGCGTATAGGAACGCCAGCGCGAGGTCACGGTTGGTCTTCACTACTCGCATGGATGGCCCGCAGGAGTACGAAGTCGGTCAGTATTTCTTGTTGCACTTGTTCGAGATTCATACTGAATCGAATTCCCGTGTGCAGAATCCGTCACTCGGGCTCGTGTCCACGACAAGAAGGGCAAGAAAATTACCTGGGTACGCTCTATCTGTATTCAGCACTGTACTCGTACTAAATTGCGCTGTGCAGAAATACTACGTCAAGGTTCGTCCAGCGTTGTTATTTTACTCACTATCCACTTATCGGTCGCGTCGTAGTGGAAAGGGTATGATTTGGATGAAAGCACGTATGTTACTTCCAAGGACCTGTTAGAGCCCTAACCGATCCGTTCGAGTTCAGTTGGGAACCTACAGATTCGTTCCAAGGAGGCTCCGAACACATTCTAGAGTCTTTTTGGGAACGCATAGACACCAGTGGTAGAGATATCTCCGATGCCACCGCCTTCAAGAAGGGGGAGGAATTATTTATCTCTGGACCGCCAGGTATCTTCACACTCCAATGGTATCCATCGCATTGCGTAACTGACACTGATTGCTAGGTAGAAAGGGTCTCAAGAGAAAGGCGAACCCGGCGAAAACTCAAGTGTCACTTTCCAAGGATGTTCCAAGTTCAAAGGGTGTGAGCATCTCAGCGCCACCACTGACCCCCCGAAAACGCCGGCGGGTGCAGGTCACCGCTGATGACGAATGGGGATACTCGAAGCCAAAGCGCAGTGTATCCACAGGGGCTCCGAAAAATGGGAGAATATCTGCCAGGTCACCTAAACGGAGCCGAGTTTCTTCTCCAGGACCACGGAAGTCAGCCCCAAAACGTCTGCCATCTGCAGGTGACTCGCAACTCGACGCAGATGGTGAGACGGATCCAGATGTAGTGGAGGTGGAAGACGAACTCATGCAAGTGAGTGCGGAGGATGCTGAAGAAGATACTGCCGGGTTGCGGTACCCGGCCACGGCAAGCGGAAGTGCAAATAGATCCAAAAAGGTTGCATTCGACGATCTCGAGCACTTTTACAGCGGCAATCCGATTGACATTGATCAAAACACGGATGAACAAATGGCTGTCGAAAAACCAGAAAGTCGGCGACGACTGCAATCCCCACCTCCGGCTACCTCTCTGCCTCCAGACGATGCCGCTCCTGAGTCTCAAGCTCCTGCCTCGCCAACCCTCAGCTCTTCTGATCCTCTTTTCGATTCGCCGTCACGTCTCTCTGATAAAGCACCGGAAATTCAGAGAGACCCCATCCTACCCCACCACCGTGCCCGGACTGCAAATCCGCTCGTCAAGCTTATTGATACAACTACGTCTGAGACTACGAGCAAACAGTCCCGCATAACCGCTAAAGCTCGCCTGATGTCCATCCACACAACTGATGTACCTTCTACCAGTGGCCCCAGTCGCATTATCGCCAAGCGAGGCGGGAAACCTGGTCCCGGCCGGTCCTCTTCGGGCCTAGTCACCAAGAATCGCAGCTCCTTGCTCACTGCCACCAAAGGTACTCTGAAGAGCGTCAAGGGAAAATTCGCAGGTACTACCATGGAACGTGATCAGCCCGATGAGATTGAAGAAGCTCGTGGCACGACTGAAGGAGACAAACTCCTTGTCACGTCATGGAGTGATGAAGATGTTGTGGTTGACCAGGACTATCAGACGATGTCGAATTCTCAACCGGGTCTCCCTCCCTCTGGAGATGAGTTGCTGAAGCTGGCGGGTCTCCAGACAGATCCGGAAACTCTTCCTGATTACGAAGATAATCCCGCAGCACAACCACAGGAAGTCGAGACACAAGGACCGAATTCAACGTCGGCACCAGTGGAAGAGAAATTGCCCAACCAATCTTTGGTCGAGGTTACAGAGGAGTGCAAGGCAAGCGACCAAGTCGCGGACGCTTTGCCCTCCGTGTCTGAGGCGGGGCAGCAAGCTTCAACTCCAGTTATTGACGACCCTCCTGTTCCATCCGTTCTTGCTCCTCCGGCGGATGAGGCTGTGAAAAAGAAGTAAAGTATACCGCACTTGAATGGTTGATCTTGTGCTGATTAAGATTTGACTCAGCATCGAGCTCGCCAAGGAGCACCTCTTTCCCTCCACCCAAACGTCTTTCAACTCCTTCAGCACCACCCAGTCTGCCTTCCGGTCAACCATTTTTGGTCCATTGTCAGTTGGAGCTCCTCGTCGTTATGTGTTAGACTAATTAGCCTACAGATACCAAGGCTCCACTGCTAACCCTATGCCGGTCGCTAAAAACGAGTCAGCGCTTCGTCCTAATCGTTGGAAATGTGACTCATTACTGTTACAGGTTCTCGACGACGTTCAAAGTGATTCTTGGCGATAGCGTTGAACTTCCGCTGGTTCTCAAGGACTGTAGCGAAGTCAGAGCACGGATAAGTGACATCCTGATTGGCAACTCCTCCGGCAGCAAAGTAGCACTCTTCTACTCCGCAGAGGACGCACTCGCTATGGTAAGCACCTTCAAGAGCGACGGCACGGCTCGAGTTGTTCTCGACCCCTCTGCGAAGACAGTGCAGCAAGAACGCTTCTCAACGTTCCTGCAACGTTTTGAGTCGTCCCAAACGGTATGGCAGACTCTTCAAGCCTTGATCCGTGCTGAGTCTCGTTGTCCAGCTTATCGCGCCAGTTGGTAAAGAAGTCTGTGTGTTGTACTCGTCGGAAAACGCCGACATTGCTGTGAAACTCGGGGCTCCCACCCACCTTAGGGGACTTTCGAGCACACTTCTCATTTCGCATGCTTCCATCGAGAATCAACTTGCGTATGTAGGCGCCATCATGAAGGCGACGGCTCTTTGACCCGGATTACCCGGATCGCTTACTCTAAGGATCTCACTACATACCGATAGTTGTTAGCTTGTTCGCTTTTAATTTGGATATTTGCATCATATGCTAGTAACGTGACCACCTCTGCGGTCATACGACAAACAGCCGCAAATCATTGAGATATCCTCAGCTCTGTACAAGCACTTGTGCAACATGCAGGCTCGCACTGCACTGAAGCGGTCTGCCACCTCTGGAGAACAACAGCCTCCCAAACTCAAAAAACCGCGCTTTGTTGACCCCAGCGATGACCCCCTCAACTTTGCCGAAGAGGTCGACAACGCTCTCGAGAACCCGTCCGCAAAGCGTAAAGGACGCGTACGGAACGAAGGGTACGAGAGCGACTCGAGCGACGATGGGGAAGGGGTCGTCTACAGTCGCAGAAAGGACGAATCCGGGGAAGCAGGTGGGGACGAGGACGACATGTTCTCCATGGGAGAAAAGGAAGCAAAGAAAGACGAGCAAGGTGCGCGTCCTCCAAAGGAGGAATTCTTGCGTCTAGGAGACATCGAGGGCCAGGAGTTCAACGAGTCTGAGCACGGGAGCGACAGTGACGACGAAGACGAGCCGGAAGACGAGGACGATGCGAAGCGGAGGAAGCAAGTCGGGATGGGGTACGAATTGTCGTCGTTCAATATGCGAGAGGAGATGGAGGAAGGCAAGTTTGTTGCAGATGGGACGTATGTCAAGACGTTTGATCCGCATGCCGTGCACGATCGGTGGATGGATGGAGTTGACGAAAAGGAGATCAAGCTAGCCCGGCGCATGAAACGTCAACAGGACAGGATACAGAGGGAAAAGATAAAGGCAGAGGAGAGAGAGCTTGAACAAAGCGGTGGCATGAGCGCGTTGGAGATCCAACTTGTCGGTATGCTCAAGCGCGGAGAAACAGTGCTGGAGGCATTGCAGCGGCTGGGCGCAAGGTCGAAGAAGAACTCCGGGTACGTTCTTCGTGCAAAAACTACAGTAGTAGTATTAACTGCGGCCACCAGAAAACACACAAACGGCAGATCAAAGGACGACTCCAGCATGGTGGTGGACAAGCAACCACCGAAGGGCACGACTGACATTGACCTGATCACTCATCTCGCGTCGAATATCATGTCACTTGGAGACACCGATATCTACTCGAAAACCTACGAAGAACTCGTCCGCAACGTACGATCTAGTGGGCAGGTCAAGGGCGATTGGCTCCCCCCCTCCGCCGATGTGAAGTACGAGTATAGGTGGAATGTACCTGGACAACAGCCAGGAGAGTCTTATGGCCCCTTTGGGGAAGAAGATATGAAAACTTGGTTCAAAGCTGCGTACTTTGGAGTATCCGGGGAGAAGGTTCAACTGCGGGCAGTCGGCGGTGAATGGGGTGAGTGGGACGACGTCATTACATGATTTCGAGTGGACTGCGGCTTTGATGATTGCATTTTTTTTGTCCGTAGTAGCATCTGTATATTATTTCATGCAGCGTCCCCTTTCTGCTCTATTCTGATTGGAGACGGACATGAAGGCGTTAACTGCATTATTTCTAAATCTGGTTCGCACATAGCTGCGCTAGTCACATTAATCCTGATATCCTTTCGTCGTTACTACGTAGAAGCTAGCGTGGGGGTGAATAAATAGCCAAAACGGATACAGTGATCAATGCATACAAAGGGGGTGGTGAGAGGTGCAATGGGGCAAAACAAATAGCGATAGATCATGCAAACTCGAGTGTTCGATCAATTAACCATCCTTGTTCGGAGTTGAGGGCTTTTTACGCCTTAGTGAAGAGAAGATGCGTAAGGAGGCTTTCCTCTTCGGCGACCGCTTCGGCTCTTCAAGCAGAGGAAGGTAACGATTGCTCTGTCGACGCTCGGATAAATTACTTTGCATCCGACGCATCGCAACACCGCCTTCCTCTGTCGCAAAGTCGAAACCGCGGTGTACGGAGCGCACACCGGTAGACATGTCCGTGCGGCTCACAGGTGGTCTGCGAGCATCCAAAGAAAGCGTGTCCGCGCTGAAGTTCATGACTGGTGTTTCAGCTGCTGGGGTACCTGAAGGCGCTGATGAAATCGACACCGGCCGTGACATCCGTGATGACGGTCTCCCTCTCGATAGTGATGACCGTGAAGCTGCACCATCGTAATCACGACGTAGAGCGGTGGCCATGTCGAGATCCGGTTGCGTTTTTCGGATGTAACGAAGAAGTTCCAAATCACCTGGAGCATAGCCAGTTTGCCAAGCGCGGTATAAATACCTGGGAAGAAGCGCAATCGCGACGCAGAGTGGCTGACACAGCCAGAAGTAGGCAGATTTGAACAGGAATTGGTTGTTGCCATAGACGTCGGTCACAAACCAGCCTGGGCTGATAGCATCATAGACGAGCTGCAATAAAGTAATAAGCCCTTGGAATGCAGTGAGCAGAACAAAAGTAGTACCGTATAGAGCAGCAGCAACACAATTCCGAGCAAAATTGCGAAGAAGACCCACCCAGTCCACACGTTGGTATTAAGACCGTTGAACAAGCTGACAGCTACCACGGCGGAGAAGACCATCGTCTGTGGGACGTTAGAACACTGCGACGAGGTCAAGGGAGATGGCTTACCATAGTGTACTCATACAACTGAATGCCATAACCGTCGGGACGAGTGGTGGTGGTGAGATATGTATAAGTGACAATGAAATATAACGAGACAGACTAAAAGAGTGGTCAGTCCCAAGCAACCTGCAAACCAACATAACATGCCTGTATGACACCATCAACCATGTAGATGCAAAATAACTTCAATGTAAACCACGTCCGTTCGCGACCATATCGGTACAGCTCAGGGAAGGCCATGAGAACATCAGCATCTGAAGGCGCGTAAGAAAAATGCCACAAGGAGCCAAAGCCACGCACCAACTATGCGGTCAAAAAGGCCAATACCGAGCACGGGAGCAAGGGTCCAGAATGAATTCCAGAAAAGCAGGTAAGTGTACTCAAAGGCACTACGGGGAGTGAGTGTCGGGATCGAGAAAGAGTCGTAACTGGATGGA